>JXCR01133542.1:82573-118250 GCA_002079205.1 Phalaenopsis hybrid cultivar
CAAAGATATGGATTTTTGAAGTTTAATAGCTATTTTCTGAATTTTTTAAATACCCTATTTATCTATTCAAAACGCGGGCTGACTAGATCCTCGGATCCGTTGAAAAGCCACGCGGCGTGCTCCCATTCGACGCTGCCTTCTGAGTCAGCTACCACGCGTCGCGCTGTATCGCCTCAGATGACCATCCGACTTGATCTCCGCCGTCCNTTAAATTTTTAAGTTTGTATTTTGATTTTTAAAAATCATTTAAGTGTCAAAGTGGTATTTATCTTTAAAAATCAACTTTAGTTATCAAATGAACTCAAAATATTTTGAAATTTTTATAGTGAGTTCTCTGGATCATAAACCCGGAGATAAAAAATCAAGTCATTTAAATGTTTATATTTTTTCAAAATTAATTATCTTAGTGATTTAGTATATTGAATGAACTCAAAATATTTTGAAACTTTTATGATGAGTTCTCTGGATCATAAATCACAATGAATAAAATTCAAGTCATTTAAATGTTTATATTTTTCAAAATTAATTATTTTAGTGATTTAGTGTTTATAAAATTTAAGTGCATTTTAAATGACTTGACCCATGAAATTATTAGCTTCTCCGGTCATGGTGGACCTTCCAAAATTTTCTTAGAATGTTCTAATCAATATGCTAATTTTCATGATTATTTTAAGGAGATGATGTGCAAGATCTTGAAAAATATGGATCTCTATATAGGAACCTCTTTTGACTTTGGAAAAATTATAGGATGTTTCCCTTAACAGAGGCTACATCATGCCAAAATTTCAAGCCAAGGTGATGTATCAATATGCATGGGGAATCAAATGATCCCAAACTATGTTTAATTAATTAAAAATATTTAATGCATCAAATGGACTTGAAGTTTATTCCACATCGTTCTCCTCTGTTCACTGAGCAAGAGGGTATTTTTATTTTATTTTTTGTGATTTTTCTACACAAAGTTATGGATTTTCTAAGTTAGGGGTATTTAAATAAATAGAAATAGCCCTATGTTTCTACTTATCCACGAGGCGCCATGTAGATCCTAGGCAGCTCCGAAACTCTACACGGCGCACTCTTATTTGACACCGCCATCCACGCTAGCAACCATGTGTCCCGCTGTTTATGTAAAGAAGCGTTGTCCGGCTTCATCTTGGCCATCCATTTGATACACGCGCGATCGAACGATGAGTGGTCATCATCCCCAATGGCTTCGGCCGAGAGCCGTCCACCTTCAAGGCTTATGATCTCTCTCATTTCTCAACCGAATTAAGTGAAACTTTTTTTAAAATGCTCTTCTTAGTGTGACAAACACATCCATACTGTTAATGTATCATGAAATAAAGCCCAAGTAAATGGAGAATCAAAAAAGGCTCGGGAGGAGGTGAGGTTTTATACCTTTGCTCTAAGAAATGAAGCTTTGATCAGAGGGTCTTGGCTCATTTTTTGGGGTCCAAGGAGGCTAAGGATTGAGTCCCTGGTCTTGGTGTGAGGCCTAGGTATGAATTCGACCACGACCAGATTTGGGTGTTGGTCTAGAGCTATGGTAGAGGCTCTATGGAAGGGGGATTTTATGGAGTTTTGGCTTCTTTCACTATTGTGAAGGTATAGGTGAAGTTAATTTGGGTTTAGTGGACTGTGGAGGTGTATTAGGTTCTGTCCTTTTTTTTTGACAAGGTTCCAAGCTCAAAATTGAGCTCCAGCAATGGGAATTGGTGAGAAAGTATGGTTGCAATGCACTGAGGGGATCTTAAGGAAGCTCTGTGTGAATTTTGGAGAGGCCTCACTAAGGAAATTTTAGCACACCTCCCATAGCCGTGGAGGTGAGTTTTTATAAAAATGGCCATGGGAGTGGCTCTCAGGGCATAAGCTTGAGTGCATTGTGGTGCTTAGGTGGAGGGCAGAGGAGCTCCATCAATTGGTTTGGCTGAGCTAGCCCCTAAGTTTGATTTAGGTGAGGTGTCATGGGGATGGCTCTTGGTTTTAAGCTTTTTCAGCCATTAGGCTGGCTGGCCGACTAGGGGGAGGTGGCTAGGAGCTCAGGGAATGCAGGAAAATATGTCACAACAATTTAGTGCAATAATACCTAATTTTGGTAAGGATATCTTAAGAACATGTATTTTTGGAAATAATATCCCTTGATTTGGGGGACCTTTGGTACATAGCTTGATTTAGGTGGTTTCATGGTATTTGTACTGGCCAGTAAGTCCAACTAATGGTTGTGATTGAGTTAACTTGGTGACTTTAGGGTGGTTAGGTCACATCTAGTGCATGAGTCCAAATGGGTGCAAATGACCAAGTCTTGAGTTTAAGCTAGGTTAACCATGTTAATTGGACCAAATAATTATTTCAGTTAGTGTAGATGATCATAAGGAAAAACTTGTTGAAGAATTGAAATGATTTTGAGTTCAATTGATTTGAGGGAATTTTGATTTTAATCAATTTGGTCATGTTGGGCTAGGCTTGGGTCAAGCTTGGGTTAGCCTTGGGCTAAGCAAATTAGTTATTGTAAATAGTCAATAGGGACCTCATGAAGAGTTTCCAACATGAATTGGATGCCAATTTGGGGGTTAAGTCATTCAATTGGGTAAAATTTGGGGACTTAGCCAATTTGGGGCTAAATTTGGGCATTTTGGATTTAGGCCAAAATCAAATGGATTTGAGGCTTCACCAAGGTCAATTAATGTTTGATTCTGGTGTATAGGAATGTTATGAATATTTTTCAACATTAATTGGGGCCAATTGACTAGGCTATGGGTTCAATTTGGTGAGATTAGGTTATGTGGCCAAAAATTGGGGTTTTAACCTAACTCAAAATTGAGCTCAAATCATGGGCCAATTAGGCTTGAATTTGGTTTATTTTGGTCATATAAAAAGTATATTTGAGTTTAGGATTGAAATTGGGGTAAATTGAGATTAAATTGATGGACATTTGAGTTAAATTTGGGGACATTTGGGTCTTTAAAGACAAATTTGAAAATTTTGGTTAAAGATGGTCAAATTAGCCAAATTGTGTCCTATGATAGTTGAGAGAAATGAAATTGGTAATAGTTGGGATTTATTGAGATTTTATGGGAATTTTTGGAATTTTTGGAATTTTGGACTATGGAGGGGTATCTTGGTAATTTGGGGGTGTTTTAAGGGAAAAATGCCAAGATGAGTATTTTGGTATAGTTAAGGTACCAACCATCACTAACACACCATGGAGCAATGGAAACCCCATTTTGGGTCCTCTACATAGTGGTCTTAGCCAAACCATAGCCTTAGGGCGGTTGGTTTAAGGGACCATCAACATGAGTATCCCAAAAGATCAAGGGACCTAGGCTAGAAGTTCTGGGTTGTGAGTGATTGTGAGTGTAGATGAGTGTAGTGAGTGTAGTGAATGTAGTGAGTGTAGTGAGTGTAGTGAGTGTAGTGACTGCCTTAGCTCCAGACCAACACCCAGGGTCAACCCTAAGGTCCAACAGTCCTAAGGGTGGCTCATCTTGAGTTTCCCCCATAGTGACCCCACCTACTAAGTATTTAGAGGTTGAGACCAACATGTGGAACTTCAAGTTGAGTAGAGAAGAGGGTAGAATTTCTAATGGTGAGGGTGCCTTTTCTAGTTATCTATGAATAGTCAATAGGAAAGTCCTATGGCTAGACCTTAGGCTACTAAAGAGGAAAAACAAAACCTCAACCAAAAGTGAGGTTAAAAAATGGACCCGCAATAGGTGTGGTGTGCTGGGCAGGCACATTGCGCGTATTGGCGTTGACCGATGAGATCAACAAGAACCAATACAAACTCCTAAGTCAACAGACCCGGAAATATGTGTATGGTTGTGTGTGTAATTTGTTTCTGCTGGGGAATTAGTAGGTGAGTGTTTTATCAAACCAAGAAGTTGGGGCTCTCGCTGGGGATTGTAGAGTGGACTTTGAGTTATGAAATTTTAGAATGTTCTAGGGGATGGAAACCAGTATGAAAGTGCCGACCCCGAGGTGGGAATTGAAATTTAGATATTAATTCAAAAAAAGAGAGAGAGTCGGAATATAAGGACTGACCTAAAATGTAATGAATCAAAAATGAGAATTGAAATGTAAGTATCAATTTGAAGATGAGAGAATTGAAATGTAGGCATCAATTCCAAGGAGAGAGTCAAAATTTAGGTATCAACCTCGAAATGTGAGAATTTAAATGTAAGTATCGATTCAAAGATGAGAGAATTGAAATTGAAATATCAATTCAAAGATGTGAGAATTGAAATGTAAATATCAATTCAAAGATGTGAGAATTAAAACGCAAATATCAATTCAAAGATGTGAGAATTGAAATGTAAATATCAATTCAAAGATGTGAGAATTGAAATTTAAATATTAATTCAAAGATGTGAAAATTGAAATGTAAATATCAATTCAAAGATGTGAGAATTGAAATGTAAGTAACAATTCTAAGATGTGAGAATTGAAATGTAAATATCAATTATAAGATGTGAGAATTGAAATGTAGGTATCAATTCGAAGATGTGAGAATTGAAATGTAGGTATCAATTCAAAGATGAAAGTCAAAATTTAGGCATCGACCTTGAAATGTGAGAATTGAAATGTAAGTATCAATTCGAAGATGAGATAATTGAAATTTAAATATCAATTCAAATATGTGAGAATTGAAATATAAATATCAATTCAAAGATGTGAGAATTGAAATGTAAATATCAATTCAAAGATGTGAGAATTGAAATGTAAATAATAATTCAGAGATGTGAGAATTGAAATGCAAATATCAATTCAAAGATGTGAGAATTGAAACATAAATATCAATTCAAAGATGTGAGAATTAAAATGTAAATATCAATTCAAAGATGTGAGAATTGAAATGTAGGTATCAATTTGAAGATGAGAGTCGAAATTTAGGTATCGACCTCAAAATGTGAGAATTGAAATGTAAGTATCAATTTGAAGATGAGAGAAATGTGAGAATTGAAATGTAAATATCAATTCAAAGATGTGAGAATTGAAATGTAAGTATCAATTCAAAGATGTGAGAATTAAAATGTAAATATCAATTCAAAGATGTGAGAATTAAAATGTAAATATGAATTCAAGGATGTGAGAATTGAAATGTAAATATCAATTCAGATGTGATAGTCAGGATTTAGGTACCGACCTCAAAAGGTAGGAATCTGAATTTAGGTAATGATTCGAAGATGTAAGAATTGGAATTTATAAAGAGCTTGGCCTGTTGAATTTGCAAAAGTGTATCATGTGGAAATATTGAATTTGTTGAAGAAGATTTGTAGAGCTTTGTGAGTTTTTGTGCAGAATATGAAATTTTGCGGGGATGTGCAGAGAGTTAGTGTAGATAACGATGTTTATGCTGCGCGCACAAAGAGTAGGAATTCCGAAAATGGAAGAATCCACTCAACATGCTGTTTTATTTTCTTGTTATATTTATCACATTTATTTATTTTTTAAATATGTTTTTAAAGTTTTAATTTTAATTGGTTTATTTTCAAAAGAAATTTGTTTCGTTATTTACTTATTTGTGATTATTTTTCATTTATGTTTTACTTATTGTTGAAAATTTGTTGTTTCGTTCTTTATTCATTGAAATTCTTAACCATCGCATGATTCGCGGCTTTCATCCATGACACAAAAAGGCAACTGACAAAAAGGCACAATTTGAGAGAAATTTCCATTAATTTGCTCCAAAAGTGATGCCATAAATCAGACATAGGCTAATGCCTCAAAAGGTACATTATGTAATCCATGTCAAAATACATTGAGAATCATCTCATGCTATGAGTACATCGTAGACAGAATAAAATCAGATACATGTCAAGCTGTTAAAAGAAAGAGAGAGAACCCTTTGTACCAGGTATGTTGAGCTCTTGATCAAGCAGACCTTCTAAGTTATGTTCCAGGATAAGAGTTCCCTTCACATGTACTTGAGGTACAACATTCTTACAGCTCGTACAGAAATAACTCCTCCAATTTTTGGTCCTGCTGGAATCCATATGGTATTTTACTATTGTCCATTATGTGGAAGGTTACAGACACCCTACGGTGTCGCACTTCTGGAATGCAGTGCTTGGCAAGTTCTACACCATTTCCCTTCAAGACAAGTACTGAACCGACTAGAAGAGAAATCTCCACATAACCTCTGAATTCACCAGGATTGACGATATCAATTTCTTTTTCGAATAGAATATTGCTTTTAATCATGAACGAGACCGTGCAGAAAGGTCTCACAAAATCGTGATGATCGTTGTGTGGGGGAATGCAGTCACCTTTTTCATAAATGTTAATGATGCAACTGTTGGGAATGCAAGTAACAGGTAGAATATTCCACTTGACCATTCTCTTGATCATCCATTTTATCATCGATGATAACATATCCACTTGGTCGTATCTGAGGATACTAGGCGGATTCCCCTATCTATCATTCGTGAAGTTGTAGCAACAGCCGCATTGGATGGTGATTCTTCCCTTTCCCCTCATCCATTTATTTGGCTCGGAATATGTTCTCTCCATGAGATGGTCCGCTCGACCTCTGTCTCTTGAATCAAAGATGCAGTCCAGAATACTTTTTTCATCAGTCTCAGAGAAAACCCTGGTCTATAGCACCAGGCCTTCCAATATGTTGACAAACTTCCTCTGAACTTCTTCATAAAACTCAAATTCTCTTTTATTTACTCTGCTTATCTTGTAGTATTATACCATATCAGGGGTTGGCAGCTGTCGCGGGAGTTCCTTCCTTAGAGCATTGCGGGAATCCAAACTGGTGCTGGTCGATCCAGAACATGAGATTCAGCCTCTAGTGGGATGTATGACCCTGGGCTCCATGGTACATACTGATCCGTCCCCAATGAGACATATAGTTCATCTGTCATGAAGTCTGGAGTCTGAGACTCGTTGGTGCTAGAAGTGTACTCTTCCAATGTTTTGAAACACTGTAGATCCAGAACATTGCAATCCGGGCATTCTACAAATGCGCCCGTGACTGATGTCCCGACTGGCACCTCAACGTTGCATGTTGGGCAACCCTTGCATAAGATATCTTGAACTAGGAGCACATCTGATTCTGTCACAAATCCTGACTCTTCATCCGTAGTGGGTAGGATGGTAGAAGTTTCTCTCAGATCTGGGTCGTAAATATGTCCCTCAAGAATGGGGTTAAGAAAATTGTTCACGTCTCTTTGGCGTTTGCATTCCTGTCGCAGGAAGGCTCTCTACTTCTTTCGACTTGCATTTCTGTGTTGCATCCTGTGGAGTGGAGTATTTGGTAATCGTTCATTACGGGCATCTATCAGGTCCCTTGTTGGAGTAGCTATCATGGAGGGCAGACGGTTGGGCCCCTCCATCGGATCTTGTTCAACTATCATGTTTTTACCTTTGCATGACACATTGCCTTGAGTGGTTACCCTCAACAGTGAAGGCAGTCTCTAATTTTCATTATTGTTGACTACGTCCATTAGAGGACCCTTGTAGTCCATATACACTTGGTTGAAATCCACGTTGAAATCTATGACACCTCCTTGCGGCGCCATCTCTTCATTCAGTGCGAGGCTCTAGCCGTCCTGGAAGGCAAAGATCAACCTCTGTCCTAAAATTTTTCTACAGACGACAGGAAAAACATCAATGGGCCAAAGCTTGGCACGAACAAGAACAAAACAAAGTGTTGATTAAAGTAAATTTTAGTTTGTTTTGATGAAGAGGATTATTTATTTTATGTGTCAGTTTTGTTTAATTTAGTAGGGTATTTAACTTCGAAAGTAGAAAAGAGAACGTGTGAAGCTCAAAAATCTTTTCAAAATTTTCATTATAATGAGGTTAATTACAAAATTTGGACCCTGTCATAGACATTTGGCCACATAGATAACCCTATAAATAATCAAAGTTTCAAAGTTTCAAAGAAAGCAGAGGCAAGTGACATCAAGTTGCGTAATAGGTTTTCATGTATCGTCCATTTATTAGTAACATGGGTCTTTCACCCTGGAGGTCCACCAACTGGTAGGCTCCTCCTGTATAGACCTTTACAACGACAAATGGTCCCTCCCAAGTTGGCTTGAATTTTTCACCTATTTTGCGGCGTGCAAGAATATGTCTTTTAAGCACAAGCACGAGGTCGCCAACTTTGAATGTCCTTGGGCGGACCAATTTGTCATGGGCTTGTACCATCTTTACCTGGTAGAGCTCAAAATTTTGTTGTGCTTCTAGGATTTTTCCCTCGAGAATCTCCAGTTCTTCAAGTTTAAGTTTTGCACTTTCTTCCGTTGTGAGTTGGTTGGCAACGACGACTCTAAGAGATGGTGTCTGGATTTCTAGCATTAGCACGACCTCGGCTCCATACACGAGCATATAGGGCGTACACCAAGTGGGAGTCCTGAAAGTCATTCGGTAGGCCCACAAGGCTTCTAATAGTTGTTGTTCCAATCCCTTTTGTTTCATCCAATGTCTTCTTTAAAATCTGTACCAGTGTCTTGTTGAAAGCCTCAGCCAGACCATTTGCTATGGGATAATAAATTGTAGAGTATCTCCAATCTATCCCATGTCTTTGATGAAATTGTTGATCTTTGTACTTTTAAAAGTTGTCTCAATGTTAGAGATTATTCTTCGCGGTACTCCAAAACGGTTCAGTCAGACCATTTGCTCTGGGATAGTAAATTGTAGAGTATCTCTAATCTATCCCATGTCTTCTGAACAAAATTGTTGATATTTGTACTTTTGAAAGCTGTCTGATTGTCAGAGATTATTCTTCACGGTACTCCAAAATGGTTGACGATTTGGCTTTTGAAAAATTAAAGGACGTGCTGTGCCGTAACTTCACGTAACGGTACTGCCTCTGCCCATTTGGAGAAGTAATCTGTAGCGGCAAGTATAAACCTGTGTCCTTTGGAAGATGGAGGGTCTATCAGACCTATCATGTCTGTGCCTCAACACTCAAATGCCCATGAGGCAACAATTGGGTGTAGCACATTTGGAGGCTGGCGTAAGACCACCCTATGCACTTGGCATTGGTGACATCTTCTGGCTGTATCCATGCAATCAGGCATCATTATTGGCCAATAATACCAGAGTCTTTTGATCTTCATCTTCATTTTTAGTCCTGACTAGTTAGCGCCACACAATCCGACATGTACCTCTTTGACAATATTCTGTGCATCGGCTCTACTCAAACACCGTAGCCACATTTGGTCGAACGATCTTCTGTAGAGAACATTTCCCACTAGAGGCTAAGACATGGCCCTTCTTGTGATGTGGTGTGCCTCAGACTTATTTTCTGGCAGCTTTCCAGCATGCAAATATTCTATTAATGGCCTGCGCTAATCTTCGTTGATGTCTGCAATTGTATTTATTGTTTCTTCTTTTTCAATCTTGTGTAGAGTTTCGAAGACGTTCCAAGACAAGACTCGTATTCCTTGTAATGTGACTTCAATGGAATCCTCTGGAAGACATGCCATTTTCTTAGCAAGTTTTGCTAGAGCGTCGGCATGGGCATTATCTCCCCAAGGAATCCTGTAGAAAGTCACCTCAGGAATCTGCTGCAGGAGCTTCATTGTGTACCGATGATATTCTGCTAGTCTTGGTTTCAGAATTCTGTATTGTCCGGCGACTTGTTGGATGACAAGTTGAGAGTTGCCATAAATGGAAATGTTTGTTATATCCATTGAGATTGCCAATTCCAATCCGATGATTAAAGCTTCGTATTCTGGTTCATTTTTGTTGCACAACTTTGTCAGGTGGTATGAGAACCTCAACATACCCTTATCTGGCATAATAAAGACCAAACCAAACCCTGCTTTGCCTGGTATAACCGTGCCTGATCCTTTGTCTTTTCTGGCTGATGAAGCACCATCGAAGTACATTTCTCAGCACTGCGCACTAGAAAATTCCATTTGTAGTATTTGCTCATCTGGTAACTCGTCGTTGAGAGAGGACTCAGCTGACAATTGGTGTGCAGTGAGAAAATCTACTAGTATCTGTCCCTTGATAGCACAAAGGGGAAAAAAAGTTATATAAAATTGCAATAAGATCATTGAACACCTTGCCAAATGTTCGGAGAGTGCTGGTCGGGTCATCATATATTGCAATGGATTAACTTTCAAGATTAAGGTGATCTTATGAGAAAGCATGTAATGTCTAAGCTTTTGGGCCGTGAAAATTAACGCTAGAAAATGCTTCTCAATAGGTGGATACCTTATCTCCGTCGGTATTTGACGACGACTCAAATAGTAGAGTACATTTTCTTTACCCTCATCATTGACTTGAGCTAAGAGGTCTCCGAGAGAGTCATCTAAAGCCATGGTATAAAGTATCAATGGTTTCCCTGGGATAGGGGGCTGCCAAAATAGGAGGTGTCATTAAATATTGTTTAATGTCCTCAAAGGCCCGCTGACATTTCTCTTCTTAAATAAATTTGACATCCTTTTTAATTAATGCTGAGAAAGGCTGACACCTACCTGAGAGATTAGAAATAAAACGTCTCAGATATGCCAACTTCCCCTGGAAGGAACGTAGCTATTTCAAGGTTTTAGGGGGAGGATTTCTCAAGATAGCTTTAATCTTATCCAGGTTGATCTCAATTCCCCGATGACGGACAATGAATCCTAGAAATTTCCCAGAGGTAATGCCACAGGCGTACTTTAAGGGATTCATTTTATGGTCATATCATCGTAACCATTCAAACACAATCCTCAAATCGTACAAATGGTCTATTTTTTGTTTACTTTTGATGACCAAATCATCCACGTAGCATTCTACTTGATTGTGAATGAGGTATTTTTGTTTACTTTTGATGACCAAATCATTCACGTAGCATTCTACCTGATTGTGAATGAGGTTCATCAAAAATCCTTGTCATTGCCCGTTGGTACGTTGCTCCGGCGTTCTTCAACCCAAACGGCATTACTGTGTATGTCATTGTGCGCTAATAGTTTGCTCTGGCGTTCTTTAGGCTGAACGACATCACTGTTGAGCAGAAAATTCTAATCGATGTTCTGAAAGCTATAAGTACTACATCCTCGGGAGCCATCTTGATTTGGTTGTATCCCGATGATCCATCCATGAAAGAGAAAATTTCATGTGTTGAAGCGATATCCACCATCATCTCTGGTATAGGTAGTGGTAACTCGTCCTTTGGACATGCCTTGTTCAAATCTATGAAGTCGAAATAAACACGGATCTGTCCATTTTTCTTCTTAACAGGTACAATGTTAGCTAATCACGTGGGGTATTGTTCCTCTTTTATAGAGTTGGCATCAATCAATTTCTTTACCTCGACAATGACTTGTTGTTCTATTTCGAGGCGCATTCTCTTGGGAGCCTATTTTACTGGGGTTATATTCTTGTCCACCCCAAGTTTATGGACTGCAACCTCTACGGACAGTCCTGACATTTCATCGTAGCTCCATGTGAAGCAATCATTGAATTCTGTTAATATTTTGACCAATTCTGCAGATTCTTTGTCATAAAGTAGAGAACTTATAAATGTAGGTCGGGGTTGTTCTTCAGTCCCAAGGTTAATCTCTTTCAATTCATCAATAGTAGATTTAATTTCCTCCTCAAATTCTGGCAGGGCATCTTCTATTGGTTGATCAGTAGAGTCATCCTCTACATCGTGGCAATCCTCTTCTGACTCATTAGTGACAACCATGCAAAATTTAGAATTATCGACTAGTCCGACTGTACCAAATCCGAGACCTTCTTTTGAAGTGGGAGCTCGACTTTTTGCATTCCATAGTTTTTAAAAAAGTTGAAATTTATATTTTTAGATTTGTTTTGGTAAGTGTCCCTGTTGAATTAACTTTTGAACACAAGGCAAGAAGTAACCAAAAGGCAATTCCATTAAACCTGTTGAATTAACTTTTGAACACAAGGCGAGAAGTAACCAAAAGGCAATTCCATTAATTCACGCTGTTGAATTAACTTTTAAACACAAGGCGAGAAGTAACCAAAAGGCAATTCCATTAATTCATCCTTGTTGAATTAACTTTTGAACACAAGGCAAGAAGTAACCAAAAGGTAATTCCATTAATTCATTGTCCAGGTTGAATTAACTTTTGAACACAATGCGAGAAGTAACCAAAAGGCAATTCCATTAATTCATTAGACCTGTTGAATTAACTTTTGAACACAAGGCGAGAACTAACCAAAAGGCAATTCCATTAATTCATTAGAATCACCATCCAAAAATTAACTTCTGAACACAAGGTGAGAAGTAACCAAAAGGCAATTTCATTAATTCATTAGAATCAACATCCAAATTTACATGTTTTGTTCCATTAATTCATTAGAATCAACATCCAAATTTACATGTTTTTTAAGCTCAGTAGAGGTAGACACAGTAAAATTTAATCGGCTTTGAACCAACACTACAAACTTCCTTGACCTCTAAACTCTCGACCTTTTGTGGGAGAATCGGAGTAAGGGTCATAGTATTCACATAGTGGTTTATCCGATCATACATTATTTCATATTCTCTGTATCTTCTAGGGATATCTTGTACTGAGATTTTTGCTGTTTTGTCATCATTATTTCCTCTTCAGAACTGTCTTCATCATCAATTTGATGGTTGGACTAGTCCGTTCAACAATTAAATAGATCTTTCCTCGTCCTCGTCATCGGCCTCGGCCTCAACCTCGGGTGCGTGAACTAGAGGAACCTCCACCAACTCGTTGTAATGGAGTGGTAGAAGATTGTTGAAGTGGAGTTGTATGGCCTCCTTTTTGTGATTCTTCTGAATCTTTATCTTTGTTCGTTACAATCTCGCACAAGAAAACAATCTTCTTTTGAGGTGCGTAGTAGGCAGCATCTTCATGGATAACAACTTCATGCACTGAAAATGGTTGTAGGTCTCCCTTGATGTAGTTTTCTTGACCATCTTTGAGGTATTTGATGCACTGGTGTAGAGATGACAGAACCATATTGTGCTCATGAATCCATGGTCGACCCAATAGAGCGTTAAAAGAGGTCTCGGCGTTGATGATATGAAATTTTAGCGGTTGTCAAAAGTTCTCCAACCTTCATAAGTAATGTAATTGATCCAAGGGCTCTTTCTCCCTTTTGGTTGAATCCTCTTAACATCATCTTATCAGCCATAAGCTCTTGAGCTTTAATATCCAAATAGGCTAATGTTCGTAGGCTCATCAAGTTAAGAGATGCTCCAGAATCTACTAAAACTCTAGATAACACAAATCTGCCAATGTTGACGGAGATGTAGAGCGGATGGTTGTGGTCGGTGGTACCGAGCAGCAAGTCTTCATCTGTAAAGGTTACCCCTGACTGTTCTCTCAACGGACAAACTTCATCTGAGGATGTGCTAGCCAACTGAGCTAAGCAAATTTTTGGGATTAAGCAAAGCTGTAATCAGAGATTCTCTCATCTCCTTTGACAGGATCAAAGCGTCGTAGATGCTTAGTTGGGCAGGCAACTTCCTAAGATGAGCTAGCACGTTGTAGTCTACTTTGTATGATCCTCTAATTTTGTCTTGATCATGTGGTTCTTCCCTTGGTGGAGGTGGGGGTATCTCTTCTTGAGTGATTATCTGTTTTCCTTTGTCTGTTGGAGCTGTTCTTGGTGGTAACACTTTTCCGCTCCTTAAGTTGACTTCTATGATTTCTTCTTCTTGAGATATCATTGTTGAATCTTTTGGTGTCTTTTCCTCTCCGTCGGAAAGATCTAAGTTGATGGCGAGCGGTGTACCATGATTCTTAAGAATTGGCTCTTTGTTATCGGTGCTATTGTAAGCAATATCATTGATGCCTTATTTAGACTTGACAACGAGTTCATCGGAATCGAGTACGATTTGAGGATCATTTTGGAAATCAAGATTGCAACAAGAATGGTCATAATCAGTTATGTTATCACCAGAAACTGTCAAAATGTAGCCAAAATCACAATCATTATCTTCGTAAGACCCCAGAGGGACATAAAGATAATCATACAAAGTCAAGGGTTTGAGGATTTTCTTCCCCAAATCCGACACAACCAATCTAGTAGAGACAGCCCCTATTCTACTCCCCGTGCTATCAATCCTAGCAGTGATGCTTTTCTTCTTCTTGCTTTTTTTCCTTAATGAAGACGGATCTCCAGGCAAAATCTTCATCTCGGGCTCGATATGTTGTGTACTCTGAATAGAGGCGTGTTTTGATGTAGACTGGATCTTGTTCAGTATTTTCTTGGACCATCTGCTCCATACCTCATTTCATCTTTCTTCGATATTTGTTGAAGCTTGCTTCGATGAATCCTATATTTTATTAAGGACCCTCTTGAGTTCATCCCAAGTTATACTCCATCCATTTACTCCGGCATACGAATCAATTGAGGAGATTGACTCAGCTGAAATCATGTTTATGGAACCTTTTTCAGGCTCTCTCAAATACTCCTTCAGGATTGTTATATTCTCTTCCTTGAGGTTCTTCTTGAGCCAGTCCTTAAAGATGAAACACTTTTCTATAGTGTGCCCAAGCAACTGGTGGTATGGGCAATAATTTGGTTCATTCTTCTTATCCACCCTAAGCAACCGGTGGTACGGGCAATAATTTGGTTCATTCTTCTTATCCACCTCTTCGGGTTTTTTTGGATCAGGTAGTTTGAATTATGGTTTCTTCATTAGGCTTTTGAATATTTTAGGTATGGCTTCATTCTTGAAAGAATACACAACTTTCTGTCGCTCTAACATGCATATTCTTTTACCCATTGTTCAAGGTAATCCCTCCTGAGGTGGTCGTTGGTTGGATTGACTGCTCTGTTTCTGAGAGTGCTGTGATGAAGACTGGCGATGTTGTTCTGCATATATCTTTATCAGTTGCTTTCCTTTGTTGACATTCGCGACTACTCCTAATTTCTTTTCGAACACTCTTGTCACCTTAGCCTTTTCATGCGGTTCCATGTGCTTCATTTCTTCTTGAAGACTACTGGCTTTACTGAGTAGCTTCTCAAATGATTTGCTGGTGAGTCCCTTAAGCATGAAAGCTACGAGCCCATGAATGCTCTTGAGTAGAATCTCAATTGCTTTATGTTTCTGTAGCTGAGGTTCACATTTCATGCTAAGGTTTCTCCACCTCAAAATATAATCTGCCAAAGTTTCGCTGGGCTTTTGCTTCTCCATCATGAGCTCTCAAATAGACACATGAGCAGAGCTTCATTATTCCTCGTGTTGCCACAACTGGCTCGAAAATGTGCTTTGTACTGTATGAGATTTCCAGTCCCATCAAATATCTTGAAGTTTGGGGCCATAAAAACCTTGGGGAAAGGGACTACATCAAACTCCTCTGGGTAAGGTCTACCCTTCAAAATTGATGCACTACCCTTGGATTGAGCTAAGGCGTCCCGCACTTGTTCAACCATTTGCTTGAATTCCTTTTCTGACATGGAGCCTGATGGAGAATCTTTCTTTGGTTGCTCATTTTTGTTTGTTGAAGCAGCCTCTCTTCTTTCATCTATAATGTGTATGATTTCTGGTTGATTAATTTATGGAGAAGCCAATTGTGGCACTTGTGATTGCCCCTGAATGGTGGCCATGGCGGTCATAGCTGCAGTCATCTCTTCTATTCTTTTCTCTAGTAGAACAACTTGCTCATTTCTTAGGAGGATAACCCTACGCAACTCATCTACGACGTTCTCTTCAGTGTGAGGTTGATCCTCATGAGCGGATATGGTAGCTCTGGTTTCAATCACATTGACATCCATAAAATCCTCCTCCAGGTAATCATTGTAATCAAAATCTTCATTGTCGCTATCGACGGAAACTCAGTGCTCTCGAGTTAACTCAGAAATCTTAATCCCGAGTTTCTCAACTTTTTCCTCAATTATTGATTCTTTGATTGCTTTAAGATATGGAGGACCTTGGTGGACGTCCTCTACTTGTTACTCCATCTCGCTGGCTACTATCGCGATGACGTCCGATATTTCAGGCAACTTTTACTTCCTGCCCTTCAGGCTCACTGAGCTGTATCGGTGCAACAACCTCGGGTACCCATACCCTCTTCCTTTTTGATGATGATGTCTCAGGACGGGGCGTCTTAGTAGAAACATCGGTATGTCGAGGGAAAGTATGCTCCCCGTGGTGAAGACCGGCTACAGTGTTAGGTAATCGCTTTGTCTTTATCTATGGGATTGCAGGAATGACGGGTAAGATCTTCAGACCCAGTCTCAACTTAACCAGTCGACGACCTGTGGTTCTGGTGGCAGTATGATAAGTAGTAATCATTTCGGTATCAACTCTGTTCCCTAAGCGGAGCCAAATGGGAATGCGAGTAGGCAGTGCTCTAGCTGTCTTACGGGATTGTCTGGCGGATTTGACGCCTTTCAGAATTTCCTTCTTCACGCGAGGGGAAATTGCATCTCCCACTCGTTTAAGTAACTCACTAATCGAACATCCTTCATTGGTAGAAAGCCTTCTGAAAACTGCACTAACTCAACTGATAGGAGTGAACTTCTTTCTCTCCTCACTCTGTCCATGAAGTGACGATAATGCGACTGCGATCCTACAAATACTCTCATATCCATCAATATCTGTAAGAGGATGGAATCTACTCCCTCGTAGGAGTGGATAAATTTCCAATAGCATTTCTTCATCTTGATGAGGTTCCTCCTCAACGTGTGTCTCTTTGAGAGCCTGGGCTTTAATGACCCTCCAAACTCTTCTATTGCGGTTCCTCCTTTGAGTTCGGGTCAGTGGTACAGTCCTTGAACTTGATCTGATTTCAAACACGGGTAGTGGGACAGTTAATCCTTCAGCCGGATCCTCAACAATCATCACTTCCTTCCCCTTAGCAGCAGCGGGGATAGCAGGTTTGACGGGTGCCACGACGGCAGTAGCTTTAGCCTTTTTGCAGGCAGGGAAGTCTTGAAGGCAGTTCAAACTGAATTCTGCAGATGGTTCTTGTATTTTCGGAGCAGTGATCTTCATTACTACAAATGGGGCTTTCCCAAGGATGACCTTGAGATCTTCAAAGCCAGCTCCGAACTTAATGGTGGGAGCGACGTTATAGGCGCTGCAGTCCGTTGGCAGGTTGCAGGAAAAGGTCAGCGTTGGGTAGGCCATTGCAGCGGGCTTTAAAATAGAAAGTTTTAGGGTTAGCTACATGGCCAACAACCTCGTAATCTTTAGTGCAAGCACTGAAAATAGAGGTTGATCTATAGACCGGGCGGGTCTTAATTTATGGCTATTATTAACATCTTTTTTTAAAAAAAGTGTAAAATTTAATTAATATAAGAAAATTTCAAAGTGCGGGCAGCACAATACGATTTGGTTTAATTAGCGGAATAACAAATCAAACTTGAAATATTTTAGGACGCAGTGCGGGACCCAATTAGTGGCAAAAAATGCCCAAGTGGAACTAGTCCACTGACATACCTATTGGGGATCCGACCCCATATAAAAATTTAAAGAGCCCTTAATGGTCTTCTGAACCCCTCTGTTCAAAGATGGTTGAACAGCTAGTCCTGAAGTCCAAGGAGTTGACCATACCTTCCCAAGACAGAAATGGGTAAAGTATGCCAACGAAAGAAGGGTAATTTGGTCCAAGAGGGGCATGAACACATTACCGATGTGTGAAAATAAAATTTCTTGATTTGTATGGAGAAAAAAGTTTGTACCCAGTGGAGTCGCCAGAAGCTGTCAGCGTTATTTTGGGGGTTTGTGGGGAGTTGCCCGTAAGAAGCCGTTGGTCGCGGGAATTGAAATCTCGTCACCCGCTTCAGAAGGACGTTGAAGTATGAAATCAAACTGACCCCATTTTTTTGTAGTTTGAAATGAAAGAGTGCTGTACCTCAAATCCTGTATCTATCCCAAAGGATAAACACAAGGCTTGAGGATGAGGCTCGATCAAATAGACTAAGAAAAGTATGACGTCTGTTTGGTCTGCGAAACCTTTGTATTTGCCGGCAAGTTCTCCTATTTAATATAAAGGATAATTAGGGTTTATAATAAGTTGGGTTCGAACATGCTTCCTATAAGAGCAAGCCCCTATAGTTAATTACATCTTAAATGACCAAAGTCACTTAAGAAGACTCTCGATAAGGGTAAGCCCCTATAGTTAATTACATCTTAAATGACCAAAGTCACCTAAGAAAACTCTCGATAAAATGAGAAATATTATCTTCAAGGAATTTCAAAGGGTAGGACTCTTCAACGAAATCGGACGTAGAGTAGAAATATTATCTTCAAGGAATTTCAAAGGGTAAGACTCTTCAACAAAATCGGACGTAGAGGTGGAAAGATTATCTTCAAGGAATTTCAAAGGGTAGGACTCTTTAACGAAATCAGACGTAGAGGTGTGAATATTATCTTCAAGGAGTTTCAAAGGGGAGGACTTTTCAATGAGATCAGATGTAGAGGTGTGAAAGAGAGTTTCAAAGGGTAGGACTCTTTAATGAGATCAGACGTAGAGGTGTGAAATGGGATTGGTTCAAAGTTGGATCATCTTGTTGTAGAGTCTAAATGAGGAAGAACTAGGGGATGTCATGGATCCAGAGAAGAACCCCGGTGACTTCCCAAGCTATCCTAATGTTTGGCTTCAGTTTTGAGGAGAAAAATTTAAGAGTTTCATCCTGCAAATTTTACTAGTTAGGGCTTACATTCGTGTGAAATGATCACACAAATAGCCTGAAAGATCTAAGGATTTAGGCCATGACAAACGACAACCTCAGAATCCTAAGACGAGTTAGGGCTTATATTGTATAGCAGAGCTATGCAAAGGCCTAAAGATAGGATGAGGATTTATGTTGCAAAAGCAAGCAACTTCGAAGTACTATGGCTGTATTGTTTCAGTTTAAGGAAGAAAGATTGGTTTAGCTGGGGAAGACAGGTTTTGCTGTTGAAGATGGTCGTGCTGCCCACCATGAATTGGTTTAGCTGGTGAAGATAGGTTTTGCTGTTGAAGATGGTCGTGCTGCCCACCAAGCTATCAAGTTCGTCATCGCGACGAGTTTGAGTTTTCTAGTGTGTCAATTTATAATGTCAAATCAGGTGGCCCTATGGTTGAAGTTCTTTAAATTTTATGAGGGCATATTAAATTGATTAGAGCGACACCGGTTAAGATCCCACGGTTCCCTTATTCCGACACCACTATTTTCTATTGGATTCACTTAGTCTAAAGGAACTTACTAAACTCAATTTAATGAGTTCCATAATTTCATTTAGACTGTCGGAAGCCTCATTAGCAACCGTAGGTTACCTCCTCCGAGGGGTCCCCATTCGTCCGATAGAGACATCTTGATTTAGTTGAAGTTGTAGTTTTGTGTGATGTTTGTGATTAAATTTTGAGTTGTTTTATATTTCGAATGTTGTGGCGGTGAATTTTATCTTGGTTGATTTTAGTTTTGGTTTTGGTTAACATGCAAGTTATGTTATGGCGGTGAGTTTTATCTTAGTTGATTTTAATTTTGGTTTTGGGTTATGGTTATGATTTAATTGAAGTTGTGGTTTTATGTGATGTTTGTGATTAAATTTTGAGTTGTTTTATATTTTGAATGCGTGGGGGTGAATTTTATCTTGGTTGATTTTAGTTTTAGTTTTGGTTTTGGTTTTGTGGATATCCTGGCGGGGAATTTTATCTTGGTTGATTTTTAATTTTGGTTTTGGGTTATGGTTAACATGCAAAGCGATGAATTTTATCTTGGTTGATTTTAGTTTTGGTTTTGGTTATGGTTTTGGTTAACATGCAAGAGGTGAATTTTATCTTGGTTGATTTTAGTTTTAGTTTTGGTTTTGGCTTTGGTTTTGGGATTATTTTGGTTCTGTGGCTATCCATTTTATCTTGGTTGATTTTTAATTTTGGTTTTGGGTTATGGTTATGGTTAACATGCAAATTTTGTGTGATGTTTGTGATTAAATTTTGAGTTGTTTTATATTTTGAATGTTGTGGAGGTGAGTTTATCTTAGTTGATTTTAGTTTTGGTTTTGGTTTTGATTTTGGTTAACTTGCAATTTTATGTTGTTTTCATACATGTAGGTAAATGCAAGCATAAAAAAAACAACGTAAGCATAAAGCATGTAAGGAAAAGGCACAAGAAAGACGGTACTATAAACTTTAAAAACGTACCTGGCGAGTCTTCTCGTTTCACCACCTGAAACTTAAAAATGTATGTGAGGGCATTTAGGAAAAGTAAAGTTCTGGTGGTTTTCCTAACTCTATGTTGTATTTTGGTGAGTCCTTAAAAGTTTAATCAAGGATGATTTCATTAAACAAAGTATTTTAAGTTTAATAAACCTCTGAGGTATCCAACAAATTAGGAGGAGGAAGATTGTCCATGCCTCCCTCTCACCAACTGGTGAAAAGCCTCGAGTTCATTTAAACTTATTATGTTGATTAATGGTTCATCCTGTGAATACTTCTAATGCTCAGTGAACATTGATGTCTTAATTATCCCTAAAAAAGGTTATTATCATTTATCATCTAATTTGAAAATTATGTGAATGAATTTTCTTAAAGCCCAAGTTGGTGAAACCTGGACACTTAGCCAATTTTTAATTTAGGCTTAGTGGTGTTTCAAGAATGTTTGATTATGTTATGTTTATTTCTCTAATCCTCATTTAATCAATTTTGATTTGGCCTAAGTCACCACTAAGCCCTTAAGACCTAAATGAGTGTCGTAATTAGTTTTGAAAAGGTTAAGCTTTAAGTGGTCATGATTCATAATTTGAATTATTATTTGAAAATCAAAATAGGTGTATTAAATAAATTAATTATTGACTTCAAAAGTCATACCCCTAAGTCCAAGATCATTTAATTTTAATAAACTTCCAAATTTTAATAATTTAGAAAGTTATTAACTTATCTTTTTAATGAGGAAAGTGAGATTGGTTTCTACCAATTAATAGATTTAGAACTTATTAACTTAATTAAAAAGTGAGATTGGTTTTTACCAATTAACCCCTTGTGTTCCAAACATCAAATAAATTGATTAAGATCAGAGGTTGCCCATTTCCCTCATTGACTTAAGCCTAAATTTTCAAAATTACACATTTGCCCCTAGGGCTCTAAAACTTCATAATTTGTCATATTCAATTCAAATGACTTTGCAATTTTTATCCTACCTCATACACAATTAAGACATCAGAGGAGAAAATGTGATTTTTCAGAATTTAATTTATTTTATATAATTATGTTTTATGCAAAAAAAGTATTTTTCAAAGAAAATTCCTAACTTGACCAAAGTAAATTATAATCCCTTGAAATTTTTAAGATTTTCCAAAGAAAATTTCTAGCTTGACCAAAGTAAATTTTAATCCTTTGAAATTTTTATTGGAGGTAGACCTAACCAGAGAAGTATTTGGACCAAGTTTCATGATTTTTTGAATTCTCTGTGATTTATCAGAATTATTTTAAGCTCTGGGCTATTTAACAAAAATAAATATTTTAAATGATGAAAATTAAGTTTTGTATTTTTGAAAAATCTCTCTAAGATTATAGAACCTAGAGGAGCAAATTTCATATTTTTCTAATTTTTCTTTGATTTATTGGAATTATTTTAGTGAAAACTCATTTTTAACATTTGAAAATTATTTTTAAGCTTTGAAATTCAATATCTTTATTTAAAAAATTAGGAAAAATATTCTAATTGTTCCTAAGTGATTAGGAAACAATTTAAAACATTCCCATGAATTTTATTATTTTTGTGTTTTTTTGAGTTTTTAATTATTTTAAATATTTAAAATAGGCTAAAAATCAAGTTTTTATTCTAAATATTATTAATTATTCAAATATTTAAAATAGGCTAAAAATCAAGTTTTTATTTTAAATATAATTTTATTTTTAGAAAACACCCCTGATAATAGAGAACTCAAAAAACTAAGTTTCATAATTTTTTGAGTTATATTTTGATTCCCCTGATCACAGAGAACTCAAAAAACTAAGTTTTATAATTTTTTGAGTTATATTTTGATTTTTTTCTGATTACAGAGAACTCAAAAAAACTAAGTTTCATAATTTTTTGAGATATATTTTGATTTTTAAAAATATGATCACAGAGAACTCAAAAAAACTAAGTTTCATAATTTTTTGAGTTATATTTTGATTTTAAAAAGATCAGAGAGAACTCAAAAAACTAAGTTTCATAAATTTTTGAGTTTGTATTTTGATCTTTAAAAATCATTTAAGTGTCAAAAGTGGTATTTATCTTTTAAAATCAACTTAAGTTATCAAATGAACTCAAAATAATTTGAAATTTTTATAGTGAGTTCTCTGGATCATAAACCACAGTGAAGATTAAAAATCAACCCATTTAAATGTTTATATTTTCCAAAATTAATTATTTTAGTGATTTAGTGTTTGTAAAATTTAAGTGCATTTTAAATGACTTAACCCATGGAATTATTTCCAAAAGCTCCTCTAGTTATAGTGGACCTTCCAAAATTGCATTTTAAATGACTTGAACCATGAAATTATTTTCAAAGGTTTCTCTAGTCATGGTGGACCTTGCAAAATTTTCTTAAGATTTTCTAATTTTGAATGTATTTTCTAAAGTTAATTATCTTAGTGATTTAGTATTTGTAAAATTTAAGGACATTTTAAATGACTTGACCCATGAAATTGATGGTGGACCTTCCAAAATTTTTTTAGAATTTTTTAATCAATGTACTAATTTCCATGATTTTTTAAAGGAAATAATGTGCAAGATCTTGAAAAATATGGATCTTTGTATAGGAACCTCCTCTAACTTTGGAAAAATCAGAATGCGTTTCCCTTAATAGAGGCTACAACATGTAAAAATTTTAAGCCAAGGTGATGTAAAACTATGCATGGGGAATCAAATGATCCCAAATAGTGTTTAATTAATTAAAAATATTGAATGCATCAAATGGACTTGAAGTTTATTCCACATTGTTTTCCTCTATTCATTGAGCAAGAGAGTATTTTTATTTTATTTTTGTGATTTTTCTACACAAAGTTATGAATTTTCTAAGTTAGGGGTATTTAAATAATTAAAAATAGCCCTATTTTTCTACTTATCCACGCGGGACCATGTACATCCTAGGCAGCTTTGAAACTTCATGCGGCGCACTCCTATTTGACACCACCGTCCATGCCAGCAGCCACGCGTCCCGCTGTTTATGTAAAGAAGTGTTGTCCGGCTTCATCTTGGCCATCCATTTGATCCACGCGTGATCAGACGGTGCGTGGTCATCGTTCCCAATGGCTTAGGCCGAGAGCCGTCCACCTTCAAGGCTTATGATCTCTCTGATTTCTCAACCAAATTAAGTGATTTTTTTTAAAATGCTCGTCTTAGTGAGATGAACACATCCATACGGTTAATGTGTCATGAAATCAAGCTCAAGTAAATGGAGAATCAAAAAAGGCTCGGGAGGAGGTGAGGTTTTATACCATTGCTCTGTGAAGTGAACCTTTGATCAGAGGGTCTTAGCATGTTTGTTGGGGTCCAAAGAGGCTAGGGATTGAGTCCCTGGTCTTGATGTGAGGCCTAGGTATGAATTCGATCACGACCGAATTTGGGTGTTGGTCTAAAGCTATGGTAGAGGCTCTATGGAAGGGGGATTTTATGAGGCTTTGGCTTTTTTCACTATTGTGAAGGTTTGAGTGAAGTTAATTCAGGTTTGGCGGACTATGGAGGTGTATTGGGTTCTATCTTGGTTTCTGGCAAGGTTCCAAGCTGAAAATTGAGCTCCGGCAATGGGAATTGGTGAGGAAGTATGGTTGGAATGCACTAAGGGGATCTTAGGGAAGCTCTGTGTGAAGTTTGGAAAGGCATCACTAAGGAAATTTTAGCACACCTCCCATGGCCATGAAGATGAGTATTTATAAACATGTCCATGGGAGTGGCTCTCAAGGCATAAGCTTGGGTGCATTGTGGTGCTTAAGTGGAGGGCAGAGGAGCTCCATCAATTGGATTGGCTGAGCTGGCCCTTAGGTTTGATTTAGGTGAGGTGCCATGGGGGTGGCTCTTGCTTTTGAGCTTTTCTGACCACTAGACTGGCCGGCCGGCCAGAGGGAGGTGGCTAGGAGCTCAGGGAACCAAGGGGAATATGTCACAACAATTTAGTGTAATAATACCTAATTTTGGTAAGGATATCTTAAGCACATGCATTTTGGGAAATAATATCCCTTGATTGAGGGGACCTTTGGTCCATGGCTTGATTTACGAGGTTTCATGGTGTTTGGACTGGTCACTAAGTCCAACTAATGGCTGTGATGGAGTTAATTTGGTTTAGGTGATTTCATGGTATTTGGACTGGTCACTAAGTCCAACTAATGGCTGTGGTGGAGTTAATTTGGTGATAGACTGGTCACTAAGTCCAACTAATGGCTGTGGTGGAGTTAATTTGGTGACTTTAGGGTGGTTATGTCACATTTAGTGCATGAGTCCAAATGGGTGCAAATGACCAACTATTGGGCTTGGGCTAGATTAACCATGTGAATTGGCACAAATAAATGTTGCATTTGGTGTTGATGATCATAAGGAACAACTTTGGTGAAGAATGTAAATGGTTTTGAGTTCAATTGAAGGGTTAATTTGAGGGAATTTTGATTTTAATCAATTTGGTCATGTTGGGCTAGGCTTTGGTCTAGCTTGGGTTAGCCTTGGGCTAAGTCCAAGTTAATTATTGTAAATGGTCAATAGGGACTTCATGAAGAGTTTACAACATGAATTGGATGCCAATTTGGGGGTTAAGGCAATCAATTGGGTGAAATTTGGGGACTTAGCCAATTTGGGGCTAAATTTGAGAATTTTGGATTTAGGCCAAAATAAAATAGATTTGAGGCTTCACCAAGGCTAATTTATGGTTGATTTTGATGTATAGGATTGTTAGAAATATTTTTCAACATTAATTAGGGCCAATTGACTAGGCTATGGGTTCAATTTGGTGAGATTAGTTTATGTGGCCAAAACTGGGGTTTTAACCTAACTCATAATTGGGCTCAAATCATGGGCCAATTAGGCTTGGATTTGGTTTATTTTGGTCATATCAAAAGTATATTTGAGTTTAAGATTGAAATTGGGGTAAATTGAGATTAAATTGATGGACATTTGGGTTGAATTTGAGGACATTTGGGTCTTTAAAGGAAAATTTGGGGATTTTGGTTAAAGATGGTCAAATTGGCCAAATTGGGTCATGTGGTGCAAATTTGGGGGTTTTGGTTAAAGATGGTCAAATTGGCCAAATTGGGTCATGTGGTAGTTGAGAGTAAATGAAATTGGTAATATTTGGGATTTATTTAGATTTTATGGGAATTTTTTGAATTCTTGGAATTTTGGGCTATGGAGGGGTATCTTTGTAATTTGGAGGTGTTTTAAGGGCAAAAGACCAAGATGGGTATTTTGATATAGTTGAGGTACCAACCATCACCAACGAGCCATGGACCAATGGAAACCCCATTTTCGGTCCTCTACATAGTGGTCTTAGTCAAACCAAAGCCCTAGGGCTAGTAGGTTTAGGGGACCATCTACATGAGTATCCCAAAAGATCAAGGGACCTCCCTAGGGCTAGTAGGTTTAGGGGACCATCTACATGAGTATCCCAAAAGATCAAGGGATCTAGCTCTAGGGCTAGTAGGTTTAGGGGACCATCTACATGAGTATCCCAATCTATTAGAAATTTGGGTACAGATAAGTGTAGTGAGTGCCTTAGTGGGCTAGTAGGTTTAGGGGACCATCTACATGAGTATCCCAAAAGATCAAGGGATCTAGCTAGATTTGAGTTCAGGGTTGTGAGTGATTGTGGGTGTAGATTAGTGTAGTGAGTGCCTTAGCTCTAGACCAACACCCAAGGTCAACCGTTCTGGGTTGTGAGTGATTGTGAGTGTAGATGAGTGTAGTGAGTGTAGTGAGTGCCTTAGCTCTAGACCAACACCTAGGGTCAACCCTAAGGTCCAACAGTCCTAAGGGTGGCTCATCTTGAGTTTCCCCCATAGTGACCCCACCTACTAAGTATTTAGAGGTTGAGACCAACATGGCAACTCCAGGTTGAGATAAGAGATTTGGAATTTCTAATGGTGAGGGTGCATTTTCTAGTTTTCTAAGAATAGTCAATAGGAAAGACCTATGGCTAGACCGTAGGCTACTAGAGAGGAAAAACTAAACCTCAACCAAAAGTGAGGTCAATAGAGATCTTTACTCAGCCACAGTTAGACAAACTCCCTATTCAGAAGGAACTTTTTATTAAGGAGGTGGAATTTACTAAAAACTTGGATCTTGTTGCTGTCATTAAAGAGAAGAAGATTTGGGATGCATTAGCTTCAATTGATATTTCCAAAGTGGTTGGTCCTAATGGATTTATAGCTGATTTCTATAAGAAGACCTAACATATTGTTAAGAACGATGTCATAGTGGCTGTGCAAAGATTCTTTTGGGGAATTGATCTTCCTAAATTTTTTACATGTTCTACTATAACTTTGATTCCCAAGGACAAAGCAAAAAATAGACGGGAACACTTCAAACCAATCAGCCTGACTTCGTACTATCCAAAGTCATTAGTAAGATTATTGTCAGTACACTACAACCTTATCTTAATCAGCTTATTAGTGAAAATCAAACTGCATTTTTCAAAGGGAGAAGCATTATCGATAATGTTTTATTGGTTCAGGAGTTGGTTTTGAACCCAGATAAACAGTGTAGAGGGGGCAATGCTATTTTCAAATTGATCATAAAGAAGGCTTATGATACTATTAGTTGGGGTTTTGTTGAGGAAGTTCTCACTGCTAGAGGCTTCTCACCTTCATTCATTTCTTTTATTAGTAGATGGCTATCACATAACTATCAATCTGTTTTTATCAATGGATGCTCCCATGGTGTCTCTAGTGCTTCTAGAGGTATCAAGCAAGGTGACCCATCGTCTCTTTCAATTTTTATTCTAGCACTTGATTACTTATCTAGAATGCTTGATGAGGTAGCTAATAAAGCTTCACACTCTTTATATAGCCACAAGTCCAATTTGATTATTAATCACCTAGTATTTGCTGATGACATTATTATTTTCTCTAAAGTAACTAAACCTGCTATAAGGTCTATTTTCAAATATTTAGATCAATGGCAAAGGAGCTATGGTATGATATTGAATACCCAAAAATGTGTGGCTATGTTTAGTCACAAAATTAAACATGCTATTAAACACTGGATTTCTGAAACTACTAGTTTTGGAGTCAGTAATCTTCCTTTAAAATATCTGGGTGCCTTTCTATTAAAGGGTAGAACTAAAAATATTCAGCTTGATCATATGGTGGAGAAAATCCAGAATAAACTACAATGCTGGGTGAACCCTTATCTTTCTAATGGGGGTAGAGTAACACTACTGAAGAGTGTTCTGTCCGCACTTCCTATTACTTGTCATAAATGACAGTGATGAAGAAGTCTACACAAAACATCTTGGATAGAATTTTTAATCGTTTCTTATGGTTTGAGCAAAGAAAACAAACACATTAGACTAGCTGGAAGAAGGTTTGTAAGGCCACAAAGGCTGGTGGCCTGGGTTTCAAAAGTTTCTCACAGCTATTGCATATTAATTTATGCAAACTTTGGATAAAATTCAAAGCTCAATCTTTTCTTTGGGCTGTGTTTATGTTGGGTAAGTATTGTAAACACTACCATCTTGTTCCGGTTCAAATGAAATTGGGAGATTCAATAATTTGGGCCAACATGTTGAAGGTAAGGACTGAGGCAAAAAATTTATTCATTTGGGAGGTGGGAGAAGGTAAACTTAACTTTTGGTTGGATAATTGAACCCTGGTTGGGAGATTGGATCATGGTAACTCAAATACTGTTGATGAGTCTATTCAAGTGGCTGATCTTTGGGTGCATGTGGCGTGGAATCTTGAAGTTCTTTAAACTGCGTGTGATTCTTCTCAGATTGCCAGTATTCAGAAAATTTTCATAGATCCATCTAAAAAAGATAGAGTGGTAGTGAAAAATGGTCATTCACAAACTATGACTACCTTCATTGGGGAGTCTTGCTTCCCCCAACATGCTGTGGAATGGGGTTCTAGAGTGTGGAGTAAATTTCTTTCACCATATAGGTCTTTCTTTCGTTGGAGACTTTTTCATAAACTCCTTCCCACTGATGACATTCTGAAATTGAAAGGATTAAGGTGTCCTTCTTGGTGTGTTTTATGCAAGCTGGAGGAGGAATCAGTGAACCACCTATTTTTTAAGTATTCCATGGTGCAACAGATTTGGGAGGTTATTTTTACTCAGGTTAATCTTCCAATTTAGAAGCTGTCCTTCTTTTAGTGTTGGCATGATTGGCTGATTGGCAAGATTTTTGTGTTGCCTTGCATTGTTGCTTGGTTTGTGTGGATGGCAAGGAATTAGATGAAATTTGAGGAGGCCAATTTAGGGGTGAAGAAAGTGGCCCATAACTACCTAGAATTTTTACAGAAACTCTGTAAACATAAGAACTTTCCTGATATATTATCCCTTAGTGATCATGGTACCTCCATTCCTTTTAAGCCCATTCTGGTGGGGTGGCATCCTCCCCAAAAGGGATGTGTTAAAGTAAATACTGATTGCAACTTCTTATCCCCATGCTTGCATGGGGGTTGCTTTCAAGGATTCTAGAGAAGTATGTCTACTATTTTTTCAGTCTCCTACCCGAGCTAGAGAGCGTTTGGAAGCTAAAGCTCAGGCAATTTATTGGGTCATTCTTTTAGCCAGAAGATGTGGTTTGCAATATCTCTGGGTGGACTCTAACTCCATCACTTTAATTAACATTGTGAATGGTTCCAGGGACATCCCTTGACATCTGGTATACTTGATTACAGGGATACAACAAATGAGGCAGAGACTACAGATTAGCTTCTCTCATATTCATAGGGAAGGCAACACGGCAGCCAATTGGTTAGCTAGAGTGGGGCTTCACAGAGAACATACCCTCATCAGTAAATCTGCACCTCCTCCACTGAAGTTATTCCTAGAAGGGGATCTTTTACCCCTTCCTTTTGGTTGACAAACTCTTTATTAGGTCTTTATTTTGATGGGCTCACCCTGCTGTTTATTTAGGGGCCCCACTTTTTGTTTGTAATTATGTTTCTTTGCTTTATTCTAATGAAGATGGAAAACTTGCTCCTTCCATATATATATATATATATATATANGCTTGAAGGTCTCTTATCTGCTGTTGTCTTCTTTTGAGTTCCTCAGTTACTGTTTTATTGCTGTTCCTTGGAGGTGTTTCACGGGTTTGAAGGTCTCTTATCTACTGCTTTCTTCTTTTGAGCTCCTCAATTACTGTTCTATTGCTGGTAGATTTCTCCGGTTGTCCCCCTGTGTTTGTTGTTGCTGTTCTTAATGGCCTCCCCTATTCCCATTGATTTAGAAACTAACTTTCAATGGTCTAAAGCCACTTTTGCTGATGTGATTGGGAAGGGATTTGAAACATTGCAGAATGTTGAGAATCTTGGGTTTCCTCAAGCTTATCATGATGCTGCATTGGGTAAAGGAGATTGCCGCTTTGTGAAATCTTTATGCAGAAAAGGAGGCAAGGTAGCTGTTGTTTTCTCTGATCAGGAAATCTGCACTTTGGCTTAGGTTCGAAAATTCACCCTGGTGGGTAAATTTCAGTTCAGCCATCCAAAAATGGATGAAATAAGGAAGTATTTTGATGATTTAAAGCTGGTAGGTGCTTGGAAAGTTGGACTGATGGATGGAAGGCATATAATGATTCATTTAGAAAAGGAAGAGGATTATGCAAGGCTTTTTGCCAAACAAGTTCTCTTTTTGGATGGCATCTCTATGAAACTGCTGAAATGGACTATTGATTTTGATCCTTCAAAGGAACCCCCAATAGTTCCCATTTGGTTTAAGCTGCCTGGATTGAAGCTTCATTTTTTCAACCACCAAGTTCTTTTTACCATTGGCACTGCCCTTGGAAGACCCATGAAGCTGGATGCTCTCACATTTAACCTGTCCAGACCTTCTGTGGCTAGAATCCTAGTGGAAAGAGATATCACTCAACCTGAAATTGATGAAAATTGGTTGGGCACTGCTAACAATGGCTATTGGCAGAAGATTGTAACGGAGCAAAGGCAAAATTATTGTCATAATTGCAAGATGTTTGGACACACTAACAACAGATGTTTCAGACTACATCCCAAGAAAAAGACTTCAACCTATGGACACTCAACCTTCCTTAAACAACCTTTCATTTCCCCCACAGATAGATCCATATTCTCCTACCAGAAACTTGGCGCAAAACCTTGAAAATGATTTTATACCTATTTCAAATACCCCTACTTTTGACTGCCCACCCTTGGTGAAATGCCTTGCTGAAGCTCATCTAGATGGAACCTCTATTTTGCCCCCCTCCCCCCCTCTCCACTCTTGCCCCTTCCCAATCTAAGGATCCTCTAGCTGAGTCATTTATCCCCATTGCTGGGGCTGCCCTTCCTGCTGAAGGCTCCTCTGAACCTTCCACTAACCTGATCCCTCTGCCCCCTCTCCTTACCCATATTGAAGTTCCCTCTTCTCCTTATGAAACCACTGCAATGTGTTCTGAATTGGAAACAGTTGTATTGCATAAAGGCTTATCTTTGTCTCAAATAAATAAGGAACATTCTGACCTTCCTGCAATGCAGTCCAATATTATTAATGCTGTGGATGATAATGTGGTTCAAAATTTGAATTTAGACCTAGCGGAAGAATGGCAGATCCATCAGTCCAAAAAGAAAAAGAAGTTGATGCATGAGCTGAAGCAAAATGCTGCTACNTCATATTGAAGTTCCCTCCTCTCCTTGTGAAACCCCTACAGTGTGTTATGAATTGGAAACAACTGTATTGCCTAAAGGCTTATCTTTGACTCAAATAAATAAGGAACATTCTGACCTTCCTGCAATGTAGTACAATATTATTAATGCTGTGGATGATAATGTGGTTCAAAATTTGAACTTAGACCTAGAGGAAGAATGGCGGATCCATCAGTCCAAAAAGAAAAAGAAGTTGATGCATGAGCTAAAGCAAAATGCTGCTACCTCTGGAGAACACATGTCTAAAAGTTTGGAATCTCTTCCTTGAACAAGGAGGAGAGGAAAAAAGATCAATGATTAACATCCTTTGCTGGAATGTTAGGGGATTGGCACATCCTAGGAACCTTAGCAGATTATTGCATCTAAATAGGATGTACAAGCTTTGGTGTATTGCTCTTCAGGAACCCATGGTCTCTAAGAACAAAGATAAAATCATTAAAATATTTCCTGGGTTTCATTTTGCTGCTAATTGTAACAATAAGATTTGGTTACTCTGTAGGAAAGAAGTCACTTAGCAAATCCTCTTAGATCACGCTCAGTTTTTATATGTATCTCTTTCCATGGCTGGTTATTTTGCTCATGCAACTTTTGTCATGCCACTAGTTCTTCTGCTGGAAGAATAGAGCTTTGGAAGGAGCTTCTTAATCTGAGCCTAAATACTTCCTCAAAATGGCTAGTTTGTGGAGATTTCAATTGCATGACTTCCCATGATGAAAAGGTTGGAGGCACACCTCCTGATATCAAAAAAATGGACCTCTTCTTAGATAATATGCATATGGCTAGACTCTATGATTTGAATTTCTCTGGCAACAGATTCACTTGGAGAAGAGGTAATGTTTGGGAAAGAATTGACAGACCCCTTGCTAATGATCACTGGCTTAATTACTTTTTGCATACAACTGTCTCCCATTTATCCATGGCTGGTTCAAATCACAGACTCCTTTTGATCTCCATCAGCAGCTCCATAAACACCACCAACACTAATTTCAGATACTTAAATGTTTGGTCATCCTACACACACTATATGAATCAAGTTATTTCTATTTGGGCCAGCTATCACAATAACAATCCTTGGGTGAAATTATGGATTCTGCATAAAAGGCTTGCTGCAAACTCAAAGCCTGGAAATGACACACTTTTGGCAATTTAAACACTAGGGTGGGGGAAGCTGAAGCCATTGTAAATGATTTTGAATCCAAAATTAGTCTAAATCCTAATTTGAAAATTGATCCTTATATTGCTAATGAAAGCCTTGTCAACGCTATTCACTTGCAGGAATAACTTCTCCATCAGAAAGCTACTCAAAATTATTTCTGTTTGGGAGACAAAAACTCTAAATATTATTATGCTATTATTAATCACAAGAGAAAGTGAAATGAGATTCACAAGATCAAAGATTCCAAGGGAAACTGGCTAAATACTTCCCAAGGTATTGCTGATAATGCTATTGAGCCTTATCAGAAGCTCTTCACTAGAAGTGAGGTGGCTATGACTGAAGTTAAAGGCAATCTGTTTGACCATAGCAGACATTATACATCTACCCTCAAGCTTGCTGACATTCCTTCTGAAGAAGAGATCAAGATTGCCTTAAACTCTATTAATAGTAATAAAGCAGCAGGTCCAGATGGATTTTCTGCTGACTTTTACAAATCAGCTTGGAATCTCATTAAATAAGATGTTATTGATGTTGTGCAGGCCTTTTTCACTGGTCTTGACCCCATAAAGCATTTCAATTCTTCCACCATTGTCCCCAACCCTAAAGAGACTGTTTGTAACAGATGGGATCAGTTCAGACCCATAAGTCTCACCAGTGTGATTTCTAAAATTATTAGCAACATTCTAGTTTCCAGAATTCAACCTCATCTAAATAAGATCATTAGCAACAACCAAACTGCCTTCCTAATAGGGAGAAGCATTGTGGAAAATGTTCTTTTAGCCCAGAAATTATTCCAAGATTTGGATAAAAGATGCAGAGGATGAAATCTGATTTAGCAATTGGATATTAGCAAAGCCTATGACACCATTCACTGGGATTTCATTGAGGAGGTTCTTCATGCTAGAGGTTTTAATATGGATTTCATAATTTTAATCAGAAGATGGCTGAAAAATAATGCCCACTCTATTCTCATCAATGGAAAGACCAATTGTTTCTTTACTCCTTCTAGGGGAATCAAACAAGGTGACCCTGTCTCACCTACTATTTTAATTTTAGTTTTTTATTACCTTTCTCTTATGTTCAACAAAATTCCAAACATATCTCCTCATAACCTTTACAAGCACAGCTCAAATATTTCCATTAACCATTTTTCATATGCAGATGATGTTATTCTTTTCTCTAAGCCCACTAAATCTGCTGCCAAACAAATCCAAACCCTTCTCAAGGATTTTATATTATGCTCTGGACTGCAGCTGAACAAACAAAAGTGCAGCACTTACTACAACAAAGGTGTTAAACAACCTTTCAGAAAATGGGTTTCTCATTTTACTGGATTTCAAACCCCCCTCTCTCATCTGAAATATTTGGGGGTTCATTTACTAAAAGGAAGGACTAGACAAATCTAATTTGATGAAGTGGTTACTCAGATCCAAGCTAAGCTCACTAACTGGACTAATTCTTTTTTATCTAATGGAGGAAGGATTACCCTCCTAAAACATGTCCTGTCTGCCTTCCCCTCCTACATTCTCCAAATGGGAACTATGAAAAAGAGCACTCAGCACCTTCTTAAAAAAACTTTCAACAGATTTCTTTTGTCAGGACAAAGAACTCATAAACATTGGACCAATTGGAACTCCAATTGCAAACCAAATCACAATGGGGATATGGGTTTCAGAAGTTTCAAGCATCTACACTAGATTAATTTTTGCAAGTTGTGAATACATTTTAGAGCTCAAGTGTCCCTTTGGGCTATATTTCTTAAAGGCGAGTATTGTAGAGGTTCACATCCGACTCTTGCTACTTCTAAATTGGGAGACTCCAAAATTTGGTCTCATATGATCAAATATAAAAACAAAGCTGAAGATTACTTTATATGGGATCTTGGAGAGGGGAATCTTAATTTTTGTCTTGATAACTGGATGGGGGATGGGAAGCTTGCTGACAAGATTAATGTTCCCTATCCAACTTCTACAAAACATTCAGATTGCTGGAAGGATAATCAGTGGAACCTTACTACTTTAAACAACATTCTGGATAACTTTACCATTCACAGGATTAACAACATTCCTGATGATTCTTCTAAGAAAGATAAACTTATTTCCAAGCAAGGGGTCTCCCAATCTACTTCTGCTTATATTTATATTAAACTGTCCAACATATTTGGTTATTTATCCTCAGAGATTTGAAAGTGCAAACCATCAATCTTACCTGGCAAAAATTCATATCTTGCTGGAAGGAATGGCTTCAAATAAAACTTTTGGTGATACCATGTGTGGTAGCTTGGTTCACTTGGATGGCTAGAAATAAGGCCAAATTTAAGGAACACTTACCACATCCCTCTAAGGTGGCTGCTAATTGTTTAGCCTTTCTGAAAAAAATTACTTATTGGAAAGCTTTTCTTGATCCTTTTAAGACCAACTCGTTAACTAATCAACATATTTTGGAGCATCCACTAGTTTTTTGGCTCAAACCTCCTGCTGGTTGGCTGAAAGCCAATACTGATGGCAGTTTCTATAGATCCACTGCTGGCATTGGAGGAGTTTTCATGAATTTAAATGGTACTTGTCTCTTGGATTTCCTGTCTCCTATCTTTGCTGCTGATGCTCTGGAAGCTGAGGCTTTGGCTATCTTTTGGGCCATCCATANGCTAATCTACCTATTTTAGAGCAACCCCTTGTTTTTTGGATCACACCTCCTGCTGGTTGGCTGAAAGCTAACACTGATGGCAGTTTCTACAGGTCCACTGCTGGCATAGGAGGAGTTTTCAGTAATTCAAATGGTACTTGTCTCTTACATTTCTTGCCTTCTGTCTTTGCTGCTGATGCTCTGGAAGCTAAGGCTTTGGCTATCTTTTGGGCCATCCATATTTCATTCAAAGCCAAATTTCACAACCTTATAGTGGAGACTGATTCCAAGGTCATGATTAGCATTCTCCTTAATACCATAGCCTGCCCCAGACACATTCTTAAATGGAAGAATAGAATCTCTTATAACTCCCAGGGTATTAATCTGAAATTTAGTTTTATACACAGAGAAGGTAACAGACCTACTCATTGGNACATTCTAAATTAGAAAAATAGAATCTCTTATAACTCCCACGGTATTAATCTGAAATTTAATTTTATACATATAGAATGTAACAGACCTGCTCATTGGCTTGTTGAGGCTGAAGCTGAGGCAAATAGTCCCACCTTATCCTAGGAGGTTTCCCCTCCACCCACTTCAGTTACTTCTCAAGGGTGATCTTTTTAATCTGCCTTTCTGCAGATTGTTGTAATCTTTGTCCTTNGGGTAGACCCAACTTATTCAAGGATGTTCCCCCCACTTCAGTTACTTCTCAAGGGTGATCTTTTTAATCTGCCTTTCTGCAGATTGTTGTAATCTTTGTCCTTTTTCTTTTGGTGTTTCATATATATATACTCATACAGATGGTATTTATATATATGATTAAAGTTTCATTTATACATATATATATATATATATATATATATATATATATATATATATATATATATANTAACCTGCCTCTGGCACATTCTGATTTGGAAGAATAGAATCTCTTATAACTCCCAGGGTATTAATCTAAAATTTAATTTTATACATAGAGAAGGTAACAAACCTGGTCATTGGCTTGCTCAGGCTGGTGCTGAGGCAAATAGTCCCAACTTATCCAAGGAGGTTTCCCCCTCACTTCAGTTACTTCTCAAGGATGATCTCTTTAATCTGCCTTTCTGCAGATTGTTGTAATCTCTGTCCTTTTTCTTTTGGTGTCTCATATATATATACTCATACAGATGGTATTTATATATATGATTATGTTTCATATATATATATATATATATAT
>JXCR01133542.1:119625-182201 GCA_002079205.1 Phalaenopsis hybrid cultivar
CAACAAAAGGGGGAGGAGGAGGGGGGGGGAGGGAGTATCCCCAACAATAGCACTGTGCACTCTCCATTTAACCAACCAATCCGCAGATTGGTTCCTCTCTCTATAAATAAAGAAGTAAAGAATATTAAGGTGTTGCATCTCAATATAATGCCAAATCCTTCTTATTAATGAAATAACATACCAAGCAGGTTTGAGCTTAGCCGTTAGCATGTTAAACAATGTTTCAGAATTAGTTTCCAGCAAAATACCATTTAAATTGAGAGAGGCAACAGTTTGAAGTGCAACAAGCACTGCATTAGTCTCTGCCTCCAGAGAAGAATTAATAATACAAAGGGAGGCAAAATAAGCAATGCATTTACCACAATCATCTTGAATCAACCCTCCCATACCCGTATAAGCTATAGAATAACTCCCATCAACATTAACCTTAAACCAGCCATGGGGGGTGGTGCCCATTTGATCAAAATGGGTTTCCTACCCCTACCCATAATAGGAGAGGCAGCCTGACCATTAGATAACTTCCAAGCTTTATGCAAAAAGCAACTACTAAAATAGATATGGTGGAGGGAGTGTGACGTGGAGTTTCATATTTCTAACTATTCCTAGCCATCCAGATGAACCATAAGACAATAATAGGGAAATAAAAGAGCTTTTTGAAGGAAGGGTCAAAATCCTTCCAAATCCCAATGACAGGTTTAAATGTAAAATTTAAAGGCTAAATAATACCAAAGTAGTACCCAATACGATGCCAAACATCTTTAGTAAAGGGGCAATTAAAAAATAAGTGGTTAATTGATTCAGCCTTCTTTTTACAGTTATAACAATAAGAGGCAAGTTTCAACCCTTTCAGTTTAAGAATATGATCGAGAGGTACCATATTATGTAAATATCTCCAAAAGAAAAAGGATATGGAAGGAGAAATATATTTATGCTAAGTGTAAACATGCCATTTCAAACGAGTAAAAGAGTGTAGTTTTGAGTAGAGCATCTTAGTAAAGAGGTTCTAGTTTGATTCTTCCAAAGAGAAACATCCTTATCTTTAGGATGAATAGGGATAGTGGCAATGACAGGAGCTAGTTCACCAACAAAAGAATTCAGCATTGCTAAATTCCAAACACCATCGATCCGACAATCAGAGACAAGCAGATTGGAATCATAACCTGAGTTTGACTAAGTAGAATATGAAGAAGTTCCCCATTCATCATTCCAGAAAGAAATACCACCATGCCCAATGTCCCAAAACTTAAAATGAGAAGCAACATCACGTGCAGAGATAATGACCTTCCAAAGTTTAGAGTCCCCCACTCTCCAATTGACTGTAGAAGGATGTAAATTTTTACAATACTTATGAAACATAAAATTAGCCCCTAAAGACTTCCCCAAAAGAAATTTGAACCAAACTTTCTACATGTTAATATCAATAGTTTGTTGCAGAGTTTTAAATCCAAGCCCACCAGCACAAAAAGTCGTGCAATTATACTGCCAATTAGTCCAACTCTTAGAAGATCTAGAGCCCTTCCAAAGAAATTTTTTGAAGATAGTTTCAAGATTCTCTTGGGTGCTTTTCTTAGTTCTACGAACTTGCATGGTGTAGAGAGGATGTGTACATAGGACACTTCTCAACAAAGTGAGCCTACCCACATTAGAAAGAAAAGTATTTTTTCAGTCATTGATCTTGAGTTTAAGTTTATCAATCACATCATCCATCTGAGTTTGCTTAGTTTTGCATCTAAGAATTTTGTCCCCAAGATAATTAATATGTAGCTTAGAGAATTTACAACTAGTAAAATTGGAAGCCCAAGCATGAGTGTTAGAGGATGCACCTTTGCCAAAATAAATGGAGTACTTAGCCAAGTCAAAAATCATACCAGATATGTTTTGGAAATATTTTAACGAAGACATGGTAGCTTTGATAGCACATTTGCTAGCATTTAAAAACAATATAGCATCATCAGCATAAGTAAGGCGACTCACCACAATTTTGGAATTTTGAGAGAATTGAATATAAGAATGCTCATATTGCAGCTTATTAATGAGCCTAGACAGGTAATCAAATGTAGTAATGAAAATTATAGGAGAGAGGGGATCTCCTTGTTTAATTTTCTCGTTAGCTGTAAAGAAACTATGGGCTTTACCATTAACCATCACATTATAGCTGTTATTAGAAAGCCACCTCTTAATGAGAGAGCACAAATCCTGTTGGAAGCCTTTAGCCTGCAAAATATTAATAATAAAGTCCTAGCTAATAGTATCAAAAGCTTTCTTAAAGTCCAATTCAAGGACCATTTTCCCCCCTGCACTTCTTGTCCAAATCTTCAATCATCTCCCGTGCTAAAAGGATATTATCAATAATATCCCTACCTTTAAAGAAAGCAAACTGCTGAGCAGCAATGAAATGAGAGAGGTGAGGTTGCAATCTGTTAACTGTAATTTTACTCATAACTTTAGATATCACAGTCAAAAGAGATAGAGGTCGATAATTGTCTCGGGAAATCTTATCATTACCTTTTGGAATGAGCACAATCAAAGCAGAGGTGAAATATTTACTAGGATTATCACCATGGAAGAAGCTTTGTATGGCAAGAGTAACCTCCTTCTTAATAACCTCCCAAGAAAGAATGTAGAAAGCATAAGAAAAAACATCAGGGCTAAGAGCTTTGCTAATGAAAATAGATTTGAAAGCATTCATGATTTCTTGCTCTTCTAGAGGATAAGTTAAATGAAGATTATTAATGTAATTGTACTCATCCACAAAGTAAGTAAAGTCAACAGGCATAATATGTGTAGAGGTTTGAAAAATTTCAGTAAAATAATTAACACCACTGTCACCAATCTCATCCATGCAAGTTAAAATACGCCCATCCCAATTTTTAATTTTCAAAATACTAATGATATTTCTTCTATGCTTAAGTGTGGCATGAAAATATTTAGTATTTCTATCCCCTACAACAAAGGAAGTATCATTAGTCTTCTGCTGAAGCAGATTTTCTTCTAAAGCAATAGCATCCATTAAAGCAATGTGAGCCTGAGCAATATCATCCATCAAAGTAGGAGAAACATCAGGTTGAACTTTTAGGGAATCAACAATATTCTGAACATCCTGCACTTTTTTATGGACATTACCAAAGATCATGTAGATCCATTTAATAAAATGAGCAACCATCTTCTTATGCAGTTGCCATAGAAAAAACCAAGGAGTCCCAACTCCTTCAAATTTCTAAGATTGATTCACCAAATTTAAATAAGTATCATGAGATGTTAATACATTAAGAAATTTAAAATGTGATATGGTCGATTTAAAAGTGAAAGCCAAAGTGAGCAAAATAGGGTTATGATCTAAGGTAGCATAGCTCAAAAGTTGAGCCTTCACAATAGTAAAGTGAATTATAAAAGTAGAATTAGCCAAAAATAGATACAATCTCTGATAGAGAAAACCCCTCCTCCAAGTATAAGGAGATCCATAATATACCAAGTCAAAGAGTCCTGCATTAGAAATAAAATTAGAGAACCTGTTAATTAGAGCAGGCTCAACTCTACCATCTACTTTTCTTTCCATAGGCTTCATGAGCATATTAAAGTTACCCCCAACAAACTAATTCTCATTGATAATGCTACCCATAAACTCAATTTTTTTGCCAAAGTAGTTGTTTTTCATGCAAATGAGAGCTAGAGTAAAAAAAAGTGCCCCACCCTTGAAAGTAGTTAAAACTAATTTGAGTAAGAATATATTGTTCCTCATCCTCAATAATGGAAAGAGTGACAGTGGGCTTCCAAAAAACCCAAATTTTGTTGTTGACATTGCAGTGAGAATGATAACCTTTGAATTTATTTAAAATTCTGCTTTTATTGATATGAACCAAAGGTTCAAAAATAGCAAAAATGAGAAATTTATGAACCCTACAAAGATTTTTAAGTCTATTAAGGGAGTTAGGGTCCACCACTCCCCTAATATTCCAAACCATAATATTAAACATGATGACGTGAGGCAACCCTTCTAGAAGATCTAGTAGTTAACCATCTATTCTCCATTTGGGTGATAAGTTCCTTCCTGAATAATGTTACTAGCATCAAGTATAGATAGCCCATTATTATGTTTAGCCTTTTTTTTGTGAATGCTTGTGCAAATTCCACTCATTTTTTAATGTTATAGCAGCATTAGATAAAGAATTATTAATATCAACAATAGTAGAATAAGCCCCAACTGTTGGAGAGTGAACTGTAGTGCTAGGGGGAATTAAATTCCCATTGTTAGTATTATTGTGAACCTCTAGTAATTTTGCTTCCATAGGCTCTTTATAAGCCACATTGGCATTGTGTGCATTATAATCTTCAGCCAAAACATTACCTTCTTTGATTTGCAATTGTTGAGAGATAACATCAGTGCCATTATGTAAGGCTTCAACACCTAAAGTGTGCAAGTTAGAAGTAGCTGTATTAATAATAGGATTATCAACTAAATCAATCGCATTTTCAACAATAGATGGGATATTATGGTGTTCAATATCTTTATCGGTAGCAGGTAAAATAGTATTTGGTGCATTATGAGAGTCTCTAAGTTGAAGATTCAATTGAAAGCAAGATGTGGTTGGGTGGCCGAACATATGCTAATGAGTGCAGTAAGGAGGGTGCCGTTCAATTTCAACAGGTTGTCACTAACCTTGGTGTTGCGATCCTATCCAAATTTCATTGCAGAATGGTTGTGTTAAGTCTCATTCAATAAGAATACATGCTTCAGATGGTCTCGACAAAGTATAAGTAGCTTGACTCATTTTCAAAGGCTTGCCATAGGCAGCAACAAGAGAAAAAAGAATTTCATGATTGAAAAGATGAAGTTTAAGCCTTGGAAAATGTATCCATACCGGTATTATAGACAATTCAGTCTTAGGATCAAAAGTAATGGAACATTTCTAAAATTTCATTACACTATTTTCTAATCAAATAAATCATTTTACAAAGAGCCGTGTATAGTCCTCATCATTTGCTAGTTGTATAAGGATATGTCTACCATCTATGATACCAACCTTCCACTAGCCTTTAAGTTTTAACATTTCGAATCCTTTCCTGATTAACTTAACCTTAGGTATACCATGCATATATTTACCCACGAGGGCTAGATGACATGAAGATGCAAGGATAGAAGTTTCATCCTCCGCAACAAATAGAGCAATTTTCCTGTTCATTTTTCTGAACTTCTTTATGAAAGTATAATCCCCTCCGTTAGTAAGTGTATCATGAAAGCCTTGTGAAAACATTGCCATGGTAGGAGTCGTTGAATCACCCCCCATCCAAAAAAACATCAACATCGAACTAGGGGTAGGAGGCATAACAAAAAACAATAGGAAAAGCAAAGAGGGTTATTGAAAAGATCCCACCAGCAAAGAGGGATAACAAAATCACCATGAATGGCAGAGCAAAACCTAGCTGCCACTGGCTCCATTCAGATCATATATATATATATATATATATATATATATATATATATATATATATATATATATATATATATNGGAAGGAGCATTATTCGGCTCCCTATGTGTTAATCACCAAAAAAAGGTTACAAAAATGGGGTTGGATGAGGTTCCCCCACTATCAAAATAGTAAAAATACATAACGCTCTTCTTAGGCGGTACCTCTTCCAAATACAACTCCACACCAAACACCATAAATAAAAACAAAATAAAGTACTACATCCCAATTCTGTATACAAAAATAAATTCAAATATATATACCAAAAAATAGCAGGACCGGAGGCGGCAGGAAGTACCAAAAAAATCTGTCGTAGATGAAATGAAACACAGCATATTAGACAAAAAATCTTTATCTCTGGGCACGAACAAACAACTGCCAAGCCACATGAATCCATACTAAGGAGTTTAAAGACGTAGTTCCAAACGACTGGCAAGAAAATGGAGTCCAGCCGATGTATGAAGAATTTACTGAGATTCCAAAAGAAAATAACATATATTCCAAAAATCAAACACCAACATCCATACCAAATTCTCATGGAAACATAACAGCAGTATGAATAACCATAGAAGGATTCCAGCTTATGCATAAGAGAGGAAAAATTTGCAGCCATGCATGGAAGAAAAAAATAGAAATTGTTAACCTGAGAGATCTATGCCTCATCAAAGCTAATATAATTTTTTTCCTGAGAAAGCCATCCACCGAATTTTTAGAAAAAAGAACCAAAAAAACATCCTGTGATGTGACATCCCTTCCAAGCTTGAAAACCAAAAGCCACAAAACTCCCTAACATTCCTAACCATTTCAAACATAAGGTGCATCTAGGGAATCTCCATGAATCAAAACTTTTAATGGAGGGGGTGTAACCGTTCCCACAATAATTGAAGGCGTCATGGCACCCATCTTAGCTGCCTAATTTGCCGACCTATTACCCTCCCTATGAATAAAGCTCCAAGAGATAGTAATAGAAGAAGAAAGCCGTTTAATCCGATTAATAAAGTATGAAATGTCCTACGGCACCTGCATACCAAGATTTAAAATCTCACAGAGAATCTTAGAATTAGTCTCAATTTCAAGGTTATGCCAATTCAATAAAACGACAATATTAACTGCCATTAAAATTGCATGGGTTTCCACTTGTAAAACTGAGTCATCATAGCAAGGAGATGCAATATATAGAATGCAATACCCCTTATCGTTTCTAGCAACTCTGCCAAAACCAGGACCACCGTAACTCCAACTTCTATCCGTATTAATCATCACCCTCCAAAAGACGGAGGACGCCATCTAACCATTGTTGGTAGGTGCGACGGTGTCATCCGACCCAGAGTTGAATGACCCAAAGAGTCAAAATAATTGATACCAGAGTAGAAAGAGTCCTTCATGCCACATAACTTGAAAACTTTAAGGCTATAAGATAAAATATTGGAGAAAACAGAAGAACAAATAGCTTTTCCATTATTTTTCTTAACTTTGTTCCGGGCCATCCATAGGAACCAACATACAATATACAGATAAATTTGTAGAAAATGATTATTCCTTTGATCAAGGTTACACAAAAAAGTGGTGGATATTAAGTCTTCCACCGAGAACAATGTAGTGCTAAACCATAGTCCCCCTAACTTCCAGATATATAGGGAAAACAGATAAGAGAAAAATAAATGTTCCATGGTTTCCTCATGATTTTTACACAAAGAACAACAGGAAGCCATCCTTAAGCCCTTGAGTTTAAGTATCTCATCGCAAGGAAGTGAACGGTGAATCAATCTCCAAGCCAAGAAAGACATCAAGGGGGGTAAGTGCACGGTTTCAAATGTTGTTCCCCTAAAGCGTTGGCTGAAAACTACGTGTCGCACTATATATAGTTTTAGAAATAGAACCATTAGATTGGACCTTCAAAATAGGAGTATCAGCCTTTTTACTATCAAAAGAAATAGAGGTGATAAAAGCAACGTTTTCAACCCCTACCAAATGTAAAAGAAGGGGAAGATTCCAAAAATCATTCAGCCAGGTATCAGAGACAATAAGATCATTATTCACCACATTCTCAGTTATGAAATTAATCTGAGACCAAGAGTCACACCAAAATGAAACATTACCATAACCCAAATCCCAAAAAATAAAGTCCTTGGCCCATTCTCTAACCTGAATAAGCCTTTTCCACATCCTAGAGTCCCTTTTCTTCCACACCACAATAGTTGGGTGATTGTTTTTGCAATATTTCTTATATAAAAAATTAGCCCATAAAGATTTAACACTCTGAAAATTAATCCAATGCTTAAAAAGATTAAATTCGACAATATGATGAAGTTGCTTGAAACCCAAGCCACCCGCAAACGTAGGTTTGCAAATAACCTTCCACGAACACCATTTCTTGCCCGAATGAGCACCTGCCAACAGGAAATTATTAAAGCAGCGTTCAAGGATCTTTTGAGTGTTCTTTTTTATGTGAATAACTTGCAAAGAATACAAAGGTATAGATTGAATAATGCTTTGAAGAACTGCAATACGACCTCCAAAGGACAAAAAATTGTTTTTCCAATCAAGCATCCGTTTTCTGATCTTGTCCAAAACCTCATCCAGTTGACACCCAAATATTTAAAAGCAAGATTCAAAATAGAGAAACCAGTGAAATTAGTCGCCCACGCAATTATGCAATGATTCATAAATTTACCAAAATAGAGATTGCATTTGGTGGCATTAAATTAGAGACCCGATAGTAATTGAAATTCCTCCAAAATTTGGAAAATGCTCCTGATAGAGTATTTTGTTGCCTTAGAGAAAAGGATCACATCATCGGCATAGGCTAAATGAGAAATGAACACCTTAGCCTTATTATCATATTGGAGTGTTGACATATTCTGAAATTTATGATTAATAAACCAGAAGAAATAATCAAAAACAAGGATAAATATAGTTGGTGAAAGATGATCGCCCTTTTTAATCCCATGACCAACATTAAAGAAACCATGTAACTCCCCATTGATGAGAATGCTATAGTGATTAGAATTTAGCCAATTATGGATAATATGATAAAAAGAGGGAGGAAACCCCCTAGCTTTAAGAATGTCCAGAATGAACTTCCAATTAAAAGAGTCATAGGCTTTACGAATATCAAGCTTAGTACTCATGTTGCCACCACGACACTTCTTATCAATATCGAGTAGTAGTTCCTGAGCAAGCAATACCCCTGCCTTCTATAAACTCAGATTGATTTTGGGAGATAATCTGATTTAAGTGTGACTGTAACCATTTTACTATTATTTTACTGATAACCTTCGAAATAACTAAAGTGAGAGATATAGGCCGAAAGTGGTCCCAGGTAGATTTATGAGTAGATTTGGTGATAAGGACCATAGTGGCAGCGGAGAAATATTTCCCGGGGGTCTCCCCTTTAAAGAAACTCTAAATGACAACAAGCACATCATTTTGAACAATTTTCCAACATTTAACATAAAAGTCAGAAGTGAAATCGTCAAGACCCGGAGCCCTATTACAATTAATCTCAGAAAAAGCTTGAAAAATATCTTCGACATTCGGAATGCCACATAGATCTAAACTTTGTGTATACTTTCAAACATCAACAAATAAAGCATCATCAATCGATGGTGGATGAAATGATTTTGAAAATATCAAACCGCACTTTCCCCCAAATTCTTATTGCCCAGGATCCAATTCCCACACTCATCTTTGATGTGAATGACCAAATTACTAGAACGTCTCTGCTTGATGCAAGCATGAAAAAATTTAGTATTTCTATCACCTTGTACAAAATGAGCCTCCCCTGCCTTTTGTTGTAAAAAAGCTTCCCCCTGAACCGAGGCTTCTAAAAGCTCATTATGTGCATCCTGTAACTGGGAAATAAAATTGTTAGAAGTTTCATCAAGATTTTGCAGAGAATTGAAGTTATGTTCAGCTTTAGCCACTCTCTCATTAATGTTACCGAACACCTCCCGATTTCGAACTCTTAAAGCACGAGCAACCATTTTGTGAAGTCTCCAAAGCCGGAACCTTACATTCCCAACTTCGAAACATTTCCAATTTTTAGCAACAAGCCTTAAAAAATCATCTTGTTTGGACCACACATTTAGATACTGGAAATGATAAGCATTCCCTTTTTTTAAAAAGTCAAAGGAAAGCAGAAGGGTTATGATCCGAGCCTGAACTGCAAAGGTGTTGAACTTGAGAAAACCCATAAGAAGAAAACCAATGATGATTAGCAAAATAGTGATCAATGCGTTCAAAAACTTTACCACGTTTCCAAGTGTATTTGGAGCCAACAAAACCTAAATCGGAAAGCCCCGCATCTACCATAGTTTTGCTAAAAGTATTCATCAAAGAGGACATTGGTCTATGACCACCCGATTTCTCATTGGTATGCAAAATCATATTAAAATCACCTCCCACCATCCATTTACCAGATATTATATTGCCCATGCGAGTAATTTTGTTCAATAGATCATAACGAGCCGAAGTGAAGGTGCTAGCATACACAAAAGTAAGCCATCTGGAGAAATCATCCAAAGTGAAATAACTGTGAAAAAATTTTCCATCATCAACAATAATATCAAGCTTGATATGTTTTTTCCAGAAAACCCAAATCTTATTAGAGCAATTACAAAAAAAAGAAAACTGTTTAAATTTTCCCAAAATACGGTCATGTGGAGAAGCAACTAAAGGTTCAAAAATAGAGAAAATACCAATCTTATGGATCCTAATAAGTAACTTCAATCTACCAAGGGAGTTAGGATCCACAGCTCCTCAGATATTCCAAATCAAAATATTAAACATGTATGGGCGAAGCACCCTTATTAGAAGATCTAGTCTAGGTTTGTCTAATTTCATTTTTCAGAATGATAGTGATCGAGAGTCTCCAGGTTGGTACCCAACCTTAAATTATCCAATTCATAACTTCCTTATTTCCTCCTCCATTTTGATTTCTGAACTTTCCATTCCTCCTGAGGGAGGTTAGAGACCTCGCCCACATTGAATGCACTACCAGGAACATTGTCACCCTGTTGTTCTTGTGAAGGCACAACATTCACCATAGATGCAGAATTTTTGAGCATGTAAAAATCAGTACCATCGCAAATTTCATCCAAAGGCCAATTTAATACACTACCAGGAACATTGTCACCTTATTGTCGGTGTTATTTTTGGTTGGAGGGGAGTTGCCCGTAAGAAGCTGTTGGTCGCCGGAATCAAAATCCCATCGCCCGCTTCAGAAGGACGTTGGAGTATGAAATCAAACTCACCCCATTTTTTTCATAGTTTAAAATGAAAAAGTACTATACCTCAAATCCTGTATCCATCCCAAAGGATAAACACAAGACTTGAGGATGAGGCTCAATCAAATAAACTAAGGAAAGTATGACGTCTGTTTGGTCTGCGAAACCTTTGTATTTGCCGACACCAAATAAACTAAGGAAAGTATGACGTCCGTTTGGTCTGTGAAACCTTTGTATTTGCCGACAAACCCCTATTTAATATAAAGGGTTAAATAGGGTTTATATTAAGCTGGGTTCGGACATGCTTCCTATTGCCTTTTTAATATAAAGGATTAAATAAAGTTTATATTAAGCTGGGTTTGGATATGCTTCCTATAAGAGAAAGCGCCTATAATTAATTACATCTTAAATGACCAAAGTCACCTAAAAATACTCTCGATAAAAATCAAGAAAAATTATCTTCAAGGAATTTCAAAGGGTAGGACTCTTCAATGAAATCAGACGTAGAGGTGTGAAATGGGATTGGATCAAATTTGAAACATTTTATTTTAGAATCCAAAGGAAGAAGAACTAGGGGATATCATGGATCCAGAGGAGAAGCTCGGTGACTTCCCAAGCTATCCTAAGGTTTGGCTTCAGTTTTGTAGAAAAATATTTAAGTGTTTTATCCTGCCAATTTTATTAGTTAGGGCTTACATTCGTGTGAAACGATTACACAAATAGCCTGGAGGATGTGAGGGTTTAGGTCGTAAAAAATGACAACCTCGGAATCCTAAGATGAGTTAGATCTTATATTGTATAGCAGGGCTATGCAAAGGCCTAAAGATGATGTGAGGATTTACGTTGCATAAAAACAACCTCAAAGTCCTATGGCTTTGTTGCTTAAGTTTAAGGAAGGAAGATTGGTTTAGCTTCCTCGAAGTCCTATAGCTTTGTTGTTTAAGTTTAAGGAAGGAAGATCGGTTTAGCTAGGGAAGACATGTTCTACTATTGAAGATGGCCGTGCTGCCCACCATGCTAGCTCCAAGCTCCTGCCGCGACGAGTTTGAGTTTTCTAGTGTGTTAAGTTATAATGTCAAATCAGGTGGCCCTATGGTTGAAGTTCTTTAATTTTTACAGAGGGCATATTAAAGTTGATTGGAGCGACACCGGTTAGGATCCTACGGTTCCCTCTTGAGGGAATATTAAAGTTGATTAGAGTTACACCGGTTAGGATCCTACGGTTCCCTCGTTCTGGCACCACTATTTTATATTGGATTCACTTAATCGAAATGAACTTACTAAACCCAACTTAATGAGTTCCATAATTTCATTTAAACTGTGGGAAGCCTCATTAGCAACGGTAGGTTACCTCCTCCGAGGGGTTCCCGATCATCTAATAGAGATGTCTTAATTTAGTTGATGTTGTAGTTTTGTGAGATGTTTGTGATTATATTTTGAGTTGTTTTATATTTTGAATGTTGTAGCGGTGAATTTTGTCTTGGTTGATTTTAATTTTGGTTTTTGTCATGGTTATGTGACTATCCTGATGGTTTTAGTTTTCATGCAGGGTGAAATCTTGATTAGCATGCAAATTTACAGGTATAAAAGTACAGTATGAAAGTACGAGAAGGACAACACTCAAAACTGTAAAGGTGTACGTGGCGAGTCTTCTCGTTCCACCACCTGAAACTTAAAATGCATGTTAAAGCAATTTATGAAGAGCAGGAAAAGTAAGTTCTGGTGGTTTTCTTAACCCTATGTCATATTTTGGTGAGTTCTTAAAAGTTTAATTAAGGATGATTTCATTGAGCAAAGAATAATAAGTTTAATAGGCCTTTGAGGTATCCAACAAGTTAGGAGGGGGAAGCAGGTCCATGCCTCCCCTCCTCACTAATAGTGAATGCCTTGAGTTTTGAACTTATTATGTTGCTTAATGGTTCATCTTGTGGATACTTCTAATGCTCAGTGAACATTGATGTCTCAATTATCCGTAAGAAAGAGGTAATTGTCACTTGTGATTTAATTTGAAAATTATGTGGGTGGAGGCCCTTAAGGAAGCAAGCTAGTGTAATTTGAACACATAGCCAAATTTTTAATCCTAATTTGGCTTAGTGGTGTTTCAAGGATGTCTGATTTAATTATGTTTATTTCTCTAATCCTTGTTTAATCAATTTTTGATTTAGCTTAAGTCACACTCGCCCTTAAGGCCTAGGTGAGTGTCTTAATTAGTTTTAAAAAGGGTTAAGCTTTAAGTGGTCATGATTCATGATTTGAATTCTATTTAAAAATCAAAATAGGGGTATTAAATTGATTAATTATTGGCTTCAAGTCATACCCCTATGTCCAGGATCATTTAATTTTAATAAACTTCCAAATTTTAATATGTTAGAAATTTATTAACCTTAATTAAGAAAGTGAGATTGGTTTCTACCAATTAACCCCTTTAAGTTTCAAAGATCAAATAAATTGATTAGAATTAGATGTTACCCATTTTTCCTCCTTGAATTAAGCCTAAAAGTTAATCAAGGCAAAATTTTCAAAATTACACATTTACCCCTATAGCTCTAACATCTCATAATTTGTCAAATTCAATTCAAATGAATTTGAAATTTTTATCCTACCTCATTCATGAGTCAATTAAAACATCAAAGGAGAAAATATGATTTTTCAAAATTAAATTTAATTTATATAATTATTTTCATGAAAAAATAAGATTTTTCAAAGAAAATGCCTAACTTGACCAAGGTAAATTATAATCCCTTCTAATTTTTATTGAAGGTAGACCTAGACTAGATAAGCCTTTAGATCAAATTTCATAATTTTTTGAGTTATATTTTAATTTTTAAAAATCATTTAAATGCCAAAGGTGGTATTTATCTTTAAAAATCAATTTAAGTTGTCAAATGAACTCAAAATATTTTGAAATTTCATGATAAGTTCTCTGGATCTTAAACCACAGTGGAGATAAAAAATCAAGTCATTTAAATGTTTATAATTTCCAAAGTTAATTATCTTAGAGATTTAGATATTTGCAAAATTTAAGTGCATTTTAAATAACTTGACCCATGAAATTATTTCCAAAGGTTTCTATAGTCATGATGGACCTTCCAAAATTTTCTTAGGATTTTGAAATCAATATGCTAATTTCCATGATTCTATTGAAGAAATAATGTGAAATAACTTGAAAAGTATGGATCTCTGTATAGGAACCCCTTCTCACTTTGGAAAAATTAGAGGATGTTTCCCTTTACAGAGGCTACATCATGCCAAAATTTCAAGCCAAGGTGATGTATCAATATGCATGGAGAATCAAATGATTTATATTAAAATTTAATTATTAAAAAGAAAATATGCATAATATGGTCTTGAAATTTATTTCACATTGTTCTCCTCTGTTGACTGAGCAAGAGGGTATTTTTTTTATTTTTGTGATTTTTCTACACAAAGTTATGAATTTTCTAAGTTAAGGGTATTTAAATAAGTAAGAAAAAGCCTTATTTATCTATTTAAACCACAAGTGCTGACTAGATTCTAGGCAGCTCCGAAAGCATGTGTGGCGTGCTCTAATTGGGTGCCGTCGACCACTTAGCTTGCTGACTTAGCCCACTGTTTATGTCCCGCAGCACTGTCCGGCTTGATCTCCCCCATCCAATTGGTACATGCTTGATCAGACGACTCCCCATCATCATCCCCAATAGAATGATCCCATGCCTGTCCACACTAAAACCCTAAGATCTTAGCCTAGACTCGACCAAATCACCTCGGGTTTGATCCTATGGACTCATCTAAGTAAGACGAACACATCAATACGATTAATGTACAATAAAATCAAGCCCAAGTAAATGGAGAATCAAATAAGCTCGGGAGGAGGAAGAGTTTTATACCTTTGCTCCGAGAAGGGAGGCTTCAATCAGAGGTGCTCGACACATTTTTTGGAGTCTAAGGAGGCTAGGGATTGAGTCCCTGGTCTTGGTCTAAGGCCTAGGTATGAATTCGATCACGACCAGATTTGGTTGTTGGTCTAGAGCTATGATAGAGGCTCTGTGGGAGGGGGATTTGATGGGTTTTGGTCTCTTTCACTCTTGTGAATGTGTGGGTGAAGTTAATTTGAGTTTGGTGGACTATGTAGGAGTATTGAGTTCTGTCCTGGTTTCCGGCAAGGTTTCAAGCTTAAAATTGAGCTTCGACAATGGGAATGAGTGAGGGAAAATGGTCGAAATGCACTGAGGGTATCTTTGGGAAGCTCTGTGTGTAGTTTGGAGAGGCCTCTCTAGAAAAATTTCAGCACACCTCCCATGGTCGTGGGAGGTGAGTTTTATAAAAATTGTCATGGGGTGGCCCTCAGGGCACAAGTTTGGGTGCATTGTGGTGCTTAGGTGGAGGGCAGATGAACTCTTCAACTTGATTTGGATGAGCTGGCCTCTAGGTTTAATTTGTGTGAGGTGCCATGGGAGTGGCTCCTGGTTTTGGGCTTTTCCAGCCACTAGGCTGGTCGGCCGGCCAAGGGGAGGTGACTAGGAGCTCAGGGAACCCAGAGGAAGCCATCACAACAATTTAATGCAAATGTGCTTTGATTTGACAAAGATATCTTAAGCATGTGCATTTTTGGAAATAAGATCCCTTAATTTGGGGGACCTTTGGTCCATGGCTTGATTTAGGTGGTTTCATGGTGTTTGGACTGGTCACTAAGTCCAACTAATGGCTGTGATGGAGTTAATTTGGTGACTTTAGAGTGGTTAGGTCACATTTAGTGCATGGGTCCAAGTGGGTGCAAATGACCAAAACTTGGGTTTAGGCTAGGTTATCCATGTCAATTGGCTGAATTAATTGTTTCATTTGGTGTAGATGATCACAAGGAACAACTTTGGGGAAGTATGGAGGTGGTTTTGAGTTCAATTGAAGGGTCAATTTGTGGGAATTTTGAACTTTAATCAATTTTGTCATGTTGGGCTAGGCTTGGGTCTAGCTTGGGTTAGCCTTGGGATAGGTCGAAATTGATTATTGTAAATGGTCAATAGGGACCTCATGAAGAGTTTACAACATGGATACCAATTTGGAGTTTAAGGGAATCAATTGGGTGAAATTTGGGGACTTAGCCAATTTGGGTCTAAATTTGGGAATTTTGGATTTAGGCCAAAATCAAATGGATTTGAGGCTTCACCAAGGCCAATTTATGGTTGATTTTGATGTATAGGAATGTTACCAAGATTTTTCAACATTAATTGGGGCCAATTGACTAGGCTAAGGGTTCAATTTGGTAAGATTAGGTCATATGGTCAAGATTGGGGTTTTGACCCAAATCAAAATTGGGCTCAAATAATAGATCAATAGAGCTTGGATTTGGTTTGGTTTGGTCATATAAAAAGTGAATTTGAGTTTAGGATTGGAATTGGGGTTAATTGAGATCAAATTGATGGACATTTGAGTTGGATTTGGGGAAATTTGGGTCTTTAAAGGGCGTTGGTTAAAGATGGTCAAATTAGCCAAATTGGGTCATGTGGTAGTTGAGAAAAATGAAATTAGGAATATTTGAGATTTATAGGAATTTTTGGAATTTTGAGCTATGGAGGGGTATTTTGGTAATTTGGGGGTGTTTTAGGGGTAAAAGGCCAAGTTTTGAGCCCAAGAGGGGTATTTTGGTAATTTGGGGGTGTTTTAGGGGTAAAAGGCCAAGATTTATGGAGGGGTATTTTGGTAATTTGGGGGTGTTTTAGGGGTAAAAGGCCAAGATGGGTATTTTTAAGAGGGGTATTTTGGTAATTAGGGGGTGTTTTAGGGGTAAAAGGCCAATGTAGAGTTCAGGTACCAACCATCACCAACAAGCCATGGACCAATGGAAACCCCATTTTGGGTCCTCTACATAGTGGTCTTAGCTAAATCATAACCCTAGGGCTGGTAGGTTTAGGGGACCATCTACATGAGTATTCCAAAAAAATCAAGGGACCTAGGCTAGAAATTAAGTTTAGAGTTGTGAGTGATTGTGAGTGCAGATGAGTATAGTGAGTGCCTTAGCTCCAGACCAACACCCAAGGTCAACCCTAAGGTCCAACAATCCTAAGGGTGACTCATCTTGAGTTTCCCCCACTGTGACCCCACCTACTAAGTATTTAGTGGTTGAGAGCAACATGTGGAACTTCAAGCTGAGTAGAGAAGAGTTTGAAATTTCTAATGGTGAGGGTTCCATGTCTAGTTTTCTAAGAATAGTCAATAGAAAAATTCTATGGACCTTAGGCTACTAAAGAGGAAAACTAAACCTCAACCAAAAATGAGGTCAACAAATGGACCCCCAATAGGTGTGGTGTGTTGGGCAAGCACACCGCACATATTGGCGTTGACCGATTGGATCAACAAAAAACCAATACAGACTCCTATGTCAACAGACTCGGAAGTATGTGTATAGTTGTGTGTGTGATTTATTTCTTCCGGCGAATTAACAGGTGAGAGTTTGATCAAGTCAAGAAGTAGGGGGCTCTCGCCAGGGGTGGGAGAGTGGACTTTGAGTTATGAAATTTCAAAGATTTCCAAAGGATGGGAGTCAGAATGTAAGTGCTAACCCCGAGGTGGGAATTGAAATTCAGGTATCAATTCAAAAAGAAAGAGAGAGAGAGAGAGTCAGAGTGTAAGGACAGACCTCGAACGTAATGAATCAGAAATGTAGGACTGATTCAGAAATGAGAATTGAAATGTAGGTTAATTCTCAAAAGAAAGTGTCAGAATGGAAGGACCTACCTCCAATGTAATGAATCAGAAGTGTAGGACTGATTCGGAAATAAGAATTGAAATGTAGGTCAATTCTCAAAAGAGTGTTAGAATGTAAGGACGGACCTCAAATGTAATGAATCAGAAATGTAGGACTGAGAATTGAAACATTTATCAATTCTCAAAAGAGAATGTCAAAATTTAAGGACCGACCTTAAATGTAATGAATCAGAAATGTAGGACTAATTCAAAAATGAGAATTGAAATGTAGGTCAATTCTCAAAAGAGAGTGTTAGAATGTAATGAACGACCTCAAATGTAATGAATTAGAAGTGTAGGACTGATTCAGAAATGAGAATTGAAATGTAGGTCAATTCTCAAAAAAGAGTGTCAAAATGTAAGGACCGAGCTCAAATGTAATGAATCAGAAGTGTAGGACTGATTTAGAAATAAGAATTGAAATGTAGGTAAATTCTCAAAAGAGAGTGTCGGAAATGTAAGGACTGACCTCAAATGTAATAAATAAAAAATGTAGGACTGAGAATTGAAACGTATATCAATTCTCAAAAGAGAATGTTGAAATGTAAGGACCGACCTTAAATGTAATGAATCAGAAATGTAGGACTGATTCAAAAATGAGAATTGAAATGTAGGTCAATTTAAAGTGTCGAAATGTAAGGTCCAACCTCAAATGTGAAGAATCAGAATTTAGGACTGATTCGGAAGAATCAGAAATGTAGGACTGATTCAAAAATGAGAATTGAAATGTAGGATTGATTCTCAAAAGAGAGTGTTAGAATGTAATGACCGACCTCAAATGTAATGAATCAGAAGTGTAGGACTGATTCAGAAATGAGAATTGAAATGTAGGTTAATTCTCAAAAGAAAGTGTCAGAGAAGGACCTACCTCCAATGTAATGAATCAGAAGTGTAGGACTGATTCGGAAATAAGAATTGAAATGTAGGTCAATTCTTAAAAGAGTGTCAGAATATAAGGACGGACCTCAAATGTAATGAATCAGAAATGTAGGACTGAGAATTGAAACGTATATCAATTCTCAAAAGAGAATGTCGAAATGTAAGGACCGACCATAAATGTAATGAATCAGAAATGTAGGACTGATTCAAAAATGAGAATTGAAATGTAGGTCAATTTAAAGTGTCGAAATGTAAGGTCCAACCTCAAATGTGAAGAATCAGAATTTAGGACTGATTCGGAAGAATCAGAAATGTAGGACTGATTCAAAAATGAGAATTGAAATGTAGGATTGATTCTCAAAAGAGAGTGTTAGAATGTAATGACCGACCTCAAATGTAATGAATCAGAAGTGTAAGACTGATTCAGAAATGAGAATTGAAATGTAGGTCAATTCTCAAAAAAGAGTGTCGAAATGTAAGGACCGAGCTCAAATGTAATGAATCAGAAGTGTAGGACTGATTTAGAAATAAGAATTGAAATGTAGGTCAATTATCAAAAGAGAGTGTCAGAATGTAAGGACTGACCTCAAATGTAATGAATCAGAAATGTAGGAATGAGAATTGAAATGTATATCAATTCTCAAAAGAGAATGTCAGAATGTAAGGGCCGACCTCAAATGTAATGAATCAGAAATGTAGGACTGATTCAGAAATGAGAATGGAAATGTATGTGTCAATTCAAAGATGTGAGAATTGAAATGTAGGTATCAATTCAAAGATTGTGAGAATTGAAATTTAGGTATTGATCTCGAAAGATTGGAATCATAATTTAGGTACTGATTCAAAAATGTAAATTGAAATGTTCAAAAAGGTTTGTGATGTTGAATTTGTAGAAATGTATCATGGGGAAAGGTTGATTTTGTAAAAGTTTTGTAGAGCTTTGTGAGGTTTTGTGCAGAATGCAAAATTCTACGAGGATGTGAAGAGAGTTAATGCAGATAAAGATGGTTGTGTTGCGCGCACGAAGAGTAGGAAATTCCGAAAACGGAAGAATCTACTCAACAGGTTTGCTTTATTTTCTTATTGTTTTTATTACAATTTAATTTTCCAAAATGTGTTTTTAAAGTTTTAATTTTAATAGGTTGATTTAAAAAGAAATTTGTTTTGTTGTTCACTCATTTATGATTATTTTTCATTTGTGTTTTGTTTGTAGTTGAAGATTTGTTGTTTCGTTCTTTGTTCATTGGAATTTCGAACCATCGCATGGTATGTGGCTTTCATCCATCGCACAAAAAGGCAACTAACAAAAAGACACAATTTGAGAGAAATTTTCATTAATTTGCTTCAATAAAGATGCTATAGATCAAACATAGGTTAATGCCTCGAAAAGGTAGATCATGTAACCTACAATGAAATACACTGAGACTCATTCCATGATATGAGTACATCATAGATTGAATACATCAGATACATGTCATTAAAAGAAAGTAAGTGAACCCTCTATGCCTAGTATATTGAGCTCCTAATCAAGCAGACCTTCTAAGTCATGCTCCAGGATAAGAGTTCCCTTTGCATGTACTTAGAGGTACAACCTTCTCATAGCTCGTAAGGAAACAACTCCTCTAATTCCGGGTCCTGCTGGAATCCATATGGTATTTTATTTTCATCCATTATGTGGAAGGTCACAGACACCCTACGGTGTTGTACTCCTGGGATGCAGTGCTTGGCAACATCTGCACCGTTGCCCTTCAGGACAAGTACTGAACCAACTGGAAGAGAAATCTCCACAGCTCCTCTGAATTCACCAGGGCCGACAACATCAATTTCTTTTCCAAATAGAATATTACTTTTACTCATGAACGAGACCATCAGAAAGGCCTCACAAAATCATGATGGTTGATGTGTAGGGGAATGCAGTTACCTTCTTCATAAATGTTGATGATGCAACTGTTAGGAATGCAAGTAGCGGATAGATTATTACACTTAATCATTCTCTTGCTCATCCATTTTATCACCGGTGGTAACAGATCCACTTGGTCGTATCTGAGGATCCTAGGCAGATTTCCTTGTCTGTCGTTCATAAAATTATAGCAACAGCCGCATTGGATGGTGTTTCTTCCCTTTCCCCACATCCATTTCTTTGGCTCGGAATATGTTCTCTCCATGAGAAGGCCCGCTCGACCTTTATTTCTTAGATTGAAGATGCAGTCCAAAATACTTCTTTCACTAGTTTCGGAGAAAACCCTGGTATATAGCTCCAGGCCCTCCAACATGTTAATAAACTTTCCCTGAACCTCTTCATAGAACTCAAATTCTCTTTTATTTACTTTGCTTATTTTGTAGTATTCTACCATGCCAGGAGTTGGCAGCTACCGTGGGCGTTCCTTCCTCCGGGCCTCAGCGGGAACCCAAACTGGTGTTGGTCGATCCGGGATATGAGATTCAGCCTCTAGTGGGATGTATGATCCTGGGCTCCATGGTGCACGCTGATCAGTCCCCAGTGGGACATACGGTTCATTAGCCACGAAGTCTGGAGTCTGAGACTCGTTGGTGCTTGAAGTGTATTCTTCTAATGTACTGAAACACTGTAGATGCAAAATGTTGTAGTCCGGGCATTCTACAAATGCGCCTGTGACTGATGTTCCGGCTGGTACCTCAACGTTGCATGTTGGGCAACCTCTGCATAACATATCCAGAATCGGGAGCATATCTGCTTCTGTCACAAATCCTGACTCTTCATCTGTAGTGGGCAGGCTGATAGAAGTTTCTCTCAGATTTGGGTCGTAAATATGTCCTTCAGAAATCGGGGTAAGAAAACTGCTCACGTCTCTCTGGTGCTTGCCTTCCTATCGCAGAAAGGCTCTGTGTTTCTTTCGGCTTGCATTTCTGTGTTGCGTCCTGTGGAGCGGAGTATTCGGTAATTGTTCACTGTGGGCGACTGTCAGGCCCCTTGCTGGAGTAGCCACCATGGAGGGCAGACGACTGGCCCCCTCCATTGGATCTTGTTTTGCTATCACATTTTTACCTTTGTGTGACACATTATTTTAAGTGGTCACCCTCAACAGGGAAGGCAGTCTCTCCTTTTCTTTATTGCTGACTACATCCATTAGAGGACGCTCTTAGTCCACATCAACCTTGTTGAGATCCATGTTGAAATCTATGACACCTCCTTGTGGCACCATCTCTTCATTCAGTGCGAGGTTCCAGCTGTCCTGGAAGGCAAATATCAACCTCTGTCCTGACATTTTTCTGCAGACGACAAGAAAAAAGTCAGTGGGCCGAAGCTTGGCATGAACAAGAACAAAATAAAGTATTCATTAAAGTAAATTTATAGTTTATTTTGGTGAAGAGAATTATTTATTTTATGTGTGAGATTTGTTTAATTTAGTAAAGTATTTAAATTCAAAGGTAGAAAAGAGAACGTGTGAAGTTCAAAAATTTTCTCAAAATTTTCAGTATAATAAGGTTAATTACAAAATTTGGACCCGGTCATAGACATTTGGCCACATAGATAACCCTAAAAACAAGTCAAAGCTTCAAAGTTTCAAAGAAAGCAGAGGCAAGCGGTGGTAGGCGGCATCAGGTTGCATAATAGGTTTTCAGGTATCGTCCATTTATCGGTAACATAGGTCTTTCACCCCGGAAGTCCACTAACTGGTAGGCTCCTTCTATATAGACTTTCTCAACAACAAATGGTCCCTCCCAAGTTGGCTCGAACTTCCCACATATTTTGCGGCGAGCAAGAATAGGACTTTTGAGCACAAGTTCGAGGTCACAAATTTTGAATGTCCTTGGGTGGACCAATTTGCCATGGGCTTGTACCATCTTTGCCTGGTAGAGCTCCAAGTGTTGCAGTGCTTCCAATCATTTTCCCTCGAGACTCTCCAGTTCTTCAAGTCTGAGTTTTGCACTTTCTTTCGCTGTGAGTTGGTTAGCTACGAAGACTCTGAGAGATGGTGTCTAGATTTCTAGCGGTAGCACGACCTCGGTCCTGTACACGAGCATATAAGGTGTACACTGAGTGGGAGTCTTGAAAGTCATCCGGTAGGCCCACAAGGCTTCTAATAGTTTGTTGTGCCAATCCCTTTTATTTTCATCCAGTATTTTCTTCAAAATCTATACCAGTGTCTTGTTGAAAGCTTCAGCCAGACCATTTGCTCTGGGATAATAAAATGTAGAGTATCTCCAATCAATCTCATGTCTTCTGGCAAAATTGTTGATCTTTATGCTTTTGAAAGCTGTCCCATTGTCAGAGATTATTCTTCGCGGTTACTCCTGAAATGGTAGACAAATTGGATTTTGAAAAATTGAAGGATGCGCTGTGCCGTAACCTCACGTAACGGTACTGCGTCTGCCCATTTGGAGAAGTAGTCTGTAGCGGCAAGTATAAACCTGTGTCCTTTAAAAGATGAAGGGTCTATCGGACCTATTATGTTCGTGCCCCAACACTCAAATGGCCACGAGGCAACAGTTGAGTGCAGCACATTCGGAAGTTGGTGTAAGACCACCCAATGCACTTGACATTTGTGACATTTTTTGGCTGTATCCATGCAATCAGACATCATTGCTGGCCAATAATATCCTAGTCTTTTGATCTTCACTTTCGTTTTTGGCCCTGATAGGTGAGCGCCACACAAATTGGCATGTACCTCTTTGACATTATTCTGTGCCTCAACTCTGCTCAAACACAGTAGCCACATTTGGTCGAATGATCTTCTATATAGAACATTTTTCACCAGAGCGTAAGACATGGCCCTTCTTGTGATGTGGTGTGCCTCAGACTTGTCCTCTGGCAGCTTCCCAGTATGCAAATATTCTATTAATGGCTTGAGCCAATCTTCGTTGATGTCTGCAACTATATTTATTATTTCTTCTTTTTCAAGCTTTTGTAGAGTTTCAAAGTCATTTCGAGACAAGACTCTTCTTCCTTGCACCGTGACTTCGATGGAATCCTCCCGGGGGCCATGCCATTTCCTTAGCAAGTTTTGCTAGAGCGTCGACATGAGCATTATCGCCCCGAGGAATCTGATAGAAAGTCACCTCAGGAATTTGCTCCAGGAGCTTCATTGTGTACAGATGGTACTCTGGTGGTCCTGGTTTTAGAATTCTAGATGACAAGTTGAGATTCACCATAGATAACAATGTTTTTTATATCCATTAAAATTGCCAATTCCAATCCGGTGATTAAGGCTTCATATTCTGCTTCATTGTTAGTGCACGGCTCTGTTAGGTGGTATGAGAACCTCATCATGACCTTACCTGGCATAATAAAGATCAAACTGATCCCTGCCTTGCCTGGTATAATTGTGCCTGATCCTTTATCTTTCCTGGCTGACGAAGCACCATCAAAGTACATTTCCCAGCGCTGCGCACTAGAAAATTCCATTTGTAGTATTTTCTTGTCTGGTAACTCATCGTTGAGAGAGGACCCAACTGGCAGTGGGTGTGCAGCAAGGAATTCATTTAGTATATGTCCCTTGATGGCACGGAGGGGAACCAAAGTCATATCAAATTGCAATAAGATCATTGACCATCTCGCTAAACGTCCGGAGAGTGTTGGTCCGGTCATCAGATATTGCAATGGATTAACTTTTGAAATTAGGGTAATCTTATGAGAAAGCATGTAGTGTTTAAGCTTTTGAGCAGCGAAAATTAACGCCAGACAATGCTTCTCAATAGGTGGATACCTTTTCTCCGTCGGTATTATACGACGACTCAAGTAGTAGAGCACATTTTCTTTTCCCTCCTCATTGATTTGGGCTAAGAGGGCTTGGAGAGAGTCATCCAAAGCCGCGGTATAAAGTATCAGAGGTTTCCCTGGGATAGGGGCTGCTAGGACAGGATGTGTCATTAAGTATTGTTTAACGTCCTTAAAGGCCCGCTGGCATTTCTCTTCCCAAATAAATTTGGCATCCTTTTTAATTAATGCAGAGAAAGGCTGACACCTACCTGAGAGATTAGAAATAAAGCGTCTTAGATATGCCAACTTCCCCTAGAAGGAACGTAGCTGCTTCAAGGTTTTAGGTGGAGGCATTTCCAAGATAGCTTTAATCTTATCCGGGTCGATCTCGATTCCCCGATGACGGACAAAGAATCCTAGAAATTTCCCGGAGGTAACACCAAAGGCGTACTTTAAGGGATTCATTTTAAGGTCATATCATCGTAACCATTCAAACACAATCCTCAAATCATATAAATAGTCTATTTTTTTGGTTACTTTTGATGACCAAATCATCCACGTAGCATTCTACTTGATTATGGATGAGGTCGTCAAAAATCTTTGTCATCGCACGCTGATATGTTTCTCCGACATTCTTTAGGCCGAATGACATCACTGTGTAGCAGAAAATTCCAATCGGTGTTCTGAAAGCTGTAAGCACTGCATCCTCGGGAGCCACCTTGATTTGGTTGTATCCCAATGATCCGTTCATGAAGGAGAAAATTTCATGTGTCGAAGCGATGTCCACCATCATTTCTGGTATAGGTAGTGGAAATTCGTCTTTTGGACATGCCTTGTTCAAATCTCTGAAGTCGACACAAATGCGGATCTGTCCATTTTTCTTTTTAATAGGTATAATATTGGCTAACCACGTGAGGTATTGCTCTTCTTTAACAAAGTTGGCGTCTACCAATTTTTTTACCTTGGCGATGACTTGTTGTTCTATTTCAAGGCGTATTCTCCTTGGGGCTTGTTTTACTGGGGTTATATTCTTGTCCACCTCGAGTTTGTGGACTGCAACCTCTGCTGACAGCCCTGACATTTCATCGTAGCTCCATACGAAGTAATCTTTGAATTCTGTTAATAGTTTGACCAATTCTGTAGATTCTTTGTCATCAAGTAGAGAACTTATAAATGTAGGTCATGGTCGTTCTTCAGTCCCAAGGTTAATCTCTTTTAATTCATCGACAGTGGATTTAATTTCTTCCTCAAATTCTGGTGGAGCATCTTCTATTGGTTGATCGGTAGAGTCATCCTCTACATCAAGGCAATCCTCTTATTATCCACTAGTGACAATCATGCAAAATTCAAAATCATCAACTGGCCCAACTGTACCAAATCTGAGACCTTCTTTTGAATTAGGAGTTAGCTTTTAGCATTCCATAGTTTTTCAAAAAGTTGAAATTTATCTTTTGAACACAAGGCGAGAGGTTACCAAAAGGCAATTCCATTAATTCATTAGAATCAACATCCAAATTTACATGTTTTTCAAGCTGTTCCATTAATTCATTAGAATCAACATCCAAATTTACATGTTTTTTAAGCTCAGTAGAGGTAGGCATTTCCATTAATTCATTAGAATCAACATCCAAATTTACATATTTTTCAAGCTCAGTAGAGGTAGAAGCACTGTAAAATTTGATCAGCTTTGAACTAACACTATGGACTTCCCTGACCTCTAAACTCTCGACCTTTTGAGGGAGAATCAGAGTGAGGGTCATAGCAAACCAACACTACAAAATTCCTTGACCTCTAAACTCTCAACCTTTTGAGGGAGAATCGGAGGAAGGGTCATAGTATTCAGATAGTGGTTCATCCGATCATACATTGTTTCATATTCATTCTTCTTTGTATCTTTTAGGGATATCTCGTACTGAGGTTTCCTCTGCTTTGTCATCATTATTTCATCTTCATAACTGTCTTCATCACCAATGTTGATAGTCGGCCGAGTCCGTTCAACAATTAAATTGATCTTTCCTCGTCCGCGTCCCCGGCCTCGACCTCGGGTGTGTGAACTAGAAGAACCTCCACCAACTCGTCATAGAGGAGTGGTAGAAGGTTGTTGAAATGGAGTTGTATGGCCTCATTTTTGTGATTCTTCTGAACCTTGATCTTCGTTTGTCAAAATCTTGTGCGAGAAGACAGTCTTCTTTGGAGGTGCGTAGTAAGAAACATCTTCATGGATACCAACTTCGTGCACTGAAAATGGTTGTAGATCTCCCTTGATGCAATTTTCTTGACATCTTTACGATATTTAATGCACTAGTGTATGGACGATGGAACCATATTATGCTCATGAATCCATGGTCGACCCAATAGAGCATTAAAAGAGGTCTCAATGTCGATGATATGAAATTTAACGGTTGTCACGAGTTCTCCAACCTTCATAAGTAATGTAATTGATCCAAGGGCTCTTTCTCCCTTTTGGTTGAATCTTCTTAACATCATTTTATCAGCTGTAAGCTTTTGAGCTTCAATATACAAATAGGGCAATGTTTGTAGGCTCATCAAATTAAGAGATGCCCAGGATCCACTAAAACTCTGGATAACACAAATCTGCCAATGTTGACGGAGATGTAGAGCGGACGGTTGTGGTCGGTGTACCGAGCAGCAAGTCTTCATCTGTGAAGGTTACCCCTGATTGTTCTCTCAACAAGAAAACTTCATCTGAGGATGTGCTAGCAAACTGAGCTAAGTAAATTTTTGGATCAAGCAAAGCTGTAGCCAGAGATTCTCTCATTTCCTTTGACAGGATCAGAGTGTCGTAGATGCCTAGTCGGGCAGGCAACTTCCTAAGATGAGCTAGCACATTGTAGTCTATTTTGTAGAGTCTTCTTCCACTGGCAGAGGTGGGGCTATCTCTTCTTGAGTCATTATCTATTTTCCTTTATCTATTGGAGCTATTCTTGGTGGTAACACTTTCCCGCTCCTCAAGTTGACTTCTGTGATTTTTTTCTTTTTGAGATATCATTATTGAATCTTCCGGTGTTTTTTCCTCTTCGTCGAAAATTTCTAAGTTGATGGTAAGCGGTGCACCGTGATGCTCGAGAGTTGGCTCCTCGTTATTGGTGCTGTCGTAAGCGATATCATTGATGTCTTCTTTGGATTTGACAACAAGCTCATCAAACTCGAGTACGACTTGAGGATCATTTTGGGGATTGAGATCGCAGCTAGATTGGTCATAATCAGTGGGGTTATTACCAAAAACAGTCAAAACATAGCCGAAATCACAATCATTATATTCATAAGATCCCGGAGGAACAAAAAGATAATCATACAAAGTCAAGGGTTCGAGGATTTTCTTCCCCAAATCCGAGATAACCAATCTAGTAGAGGCAGCCCCTATCCTACCCCTGTGTTATCAATCTTGGCAGTGACGCTTTTCTTCTTCTTGTTCTTTGTCCTTGATGATGACGGATCTCTTGGAGAAATCTTCATCTCGGGCTCGGTATGTTGCGGACTCTGAATGGAGACTTGTTTTGATGCAAACTGTATCTTGTTCAGTATCTTCTTGGACAATCTGCTCTAGACTTCCTTCCATTCTTCTTCGGTGTCCGTAGAAGCTTGTTTCAATGAATCCTATATTTGATTGAGGACCCTCTTGAGTTCGTCCCAATTTGTACTCCATCCATCTGTTCTGACATATGGATCAATTGGGGAGATCGACTCAGCTGAAATCATGTTTATGGAAACTTTTTCAGGTTCTCTCAAATACTCCTTTGGGATTGTTATATTCTCTTTCTTGAGGTTCTTATTGAGCCAGTCTTTAAAGACGAAACACTTGTCTATAGTATGCCCAAGCAACCGGTGGTATGGGCAATAATTTGGTTCATTCTTCTTATCCACCTCTTCTGGTTTCTATGGATCAGGTTGTTTGAATTCTGGTTTCTTCATCAAGCTTTTGAATATTTTAGGTAAAACTTTATCTTTGAAGGAATAAACAACTTTCCGTTGCTCCAATAGGGATATTCTTTTACCCGCTGTTCGAGGTGATCCCTCCTAAGACGGCCGTTGGTTGGATTGACTGCTCTGTTTCTGAGAGTACTGTGATGAAGATTGGAGATGCTCTTCTGCATATATCTTTATCGCTTGCTTTCCTTTGTCATAGTTACGACTACCTCTGATTTCTTTTCGAACACCTTGGTCACCTTAGCCTTTTCATGTGGCTCCATGTGCTTAATTTCTTCTTGAAGACTGCTGGCTTTACTGAGTAGCTTCTCGAAGGATTTGATGGTGAGTCCCTTAAGCATGAAAGTACTAGCCCATGAATGCTTTTGAGTAAAATCTCAATCGCTTGATGTTCCTGTAGTTGAGGTTCACATTTCATGCTAAAGTTTCTCCACCTCAAAATATAGTCTGCCAAGGTTTCACTGGACTTCTGCTTCTCCATCATGAGCTCTCCAGAAGACACATGATGCTCCGCCTCGGCAAATCTCTTAACAAATAACTGTTCCAACTCAGAAAATATTTTAACTGACCCATTGGGCAAGTTAATGTACCAATCAAAAGCAATCCCTAACAAGCTGCTGACGAACTGCTGACAAAGTAGAGCCTCATTATTCCTTGTGTTGCCACAACTGGCTCGGAAATGTGCTATGTGTTGTCTGGGATTTCCAGCCCCATCGAATATCTTGAAGTTTGGGGCCACAAAACCCTTGGGGAAAGGGACGGCATAGAACTCTTCCGGGTAAGGTCTACCCTTTAAAATTGATGCACCGCCCTTAGACTGGGCTAAGGCATCCCGTACTTGTTAAAACATTTGCTTGAACTCCTTTTCTGGCATGGCACTTGATGGAGAATCTTTCTCTGGTTGTTCATCTTTGTATTTTGATATAGCGTCCCTTCTTTCATCTGTGATGTGTATGATTTCTGGCTAATTAATCTCTGGAGAAGCCAATCTTGGTGCTTGTGACTGCCCCTGAATAGTGTCCATGGCAGTGATAGCTGCAGCCATCTCTTCTATTCTTTTCTCCAGTAGACTGACTTGTTGATCCCTTAGGAGGATAACCCTACGCAACTCATCTACAGCTTTCTCTTCGATGTGAGGTTGAGCCTCACGCGCAGATGCGGTAGCTTTGGTTTTGATCACATGGACATCCATGGAATCTTCCTCAAAGTAATCACTGTAATCAAAAAATTCATTGTCACTATTGAAGGAAACTCCATGCTCTTGAGCTAAATCAGGAATCTCGATCCTGAGTTTCTCAACTTTTTCCTCAATTATCGATTCCTTAATTGTTTTAAGATCTTGAGGACCTTGGTGGATATCCTCTATTTGTTCCTCCATTAGCTATTGTCATGACGATGTCAGATATTTCAGGCACTGGTTTTACTTCCTATCTTACAGGCTCACTGAACTGTATCGGTGCAGCAACCTTGGGTACCCATACCCTTTTCTTCTTTGACGATGATGCCTCAGGATGGGACGTCTTAGTAGAGACATCAGTATGTCGAGGGAAGGTATGCTCTTCGTGGTGTAGACCGACTACAATGTCAGGTAATCATCTTGTATTTCTTTCCGTGATTGCAGGAAAGATGGGTAAGGTCCTCGGACCCAGTCTTGATTTAATCGGTCGGTAACCTGTGGTCCTGGTGGTGGTAAGATCGGCGGTGATTATAGCAGTATCAACATGGTTTCCCAAACGAAACCAGATGGGAACACGGGTAGGTGACTTTACAGTCGACTTATGCGATTTTCTAATGGACTTAACATCCTTCAAAATTTATTTTTTCATACGAGAGGAAATTTAATGTCCCACTCGCTTAAGTAACTCACTAATAGAACATCTTTCTTTAGTACCAAGCCTTCTGAATACTGTGCTAACTCGGGTGATAGGAGTAAACTTCTTTCTCTCCTCACCATGTCCGTGAAATGATGGTAATGCGGCAGCAATCTTTCGGATACTCTCATATCCATCAGTATCTATCAGAGGATGGAATCTACTCCCTCGTAGGGGTGGATAAATTTATGGTAACACCTCTACAATTCAATGAGGCTCCCCCTCAACGGGTGTGTTTTCAGGAGTCTGGGCTTTGATGGCCCTCTGAATTCTTCTATTGCGGTTCCTCCTTTGAGTTCGGGTCAGTGGTACAGTCCTCAAACTTGATCCGATCTCAAACATGGGTGGTGGAATTGTTAATCCTTCAGTCGGATCTTCAACAACCATCTCTTCTTTTCCCTTAGCAGTAGCAGGGATAACAGTCTTGATGATAACAACTTTTGCCTTCATGCAGGTAGGGAACTTTTGCCTTCTTGCATTTCTGGAGCTGCGATCTTCATTACTACGAATGGGGCTTTCCCAAGGATAACCTCGAGGTCTTCAAATCTAGCTCCAAACTTGATGGGGAGAGACGTTACGGGTGCTGCAGTCCGTTGGCAGATTGCAGGAAAAGGTCAGCGTTGGGTAGGCCATTGCAGCAGGCTTTAAAACAGAAAGTTTTAAGGTTAGCTATATGGCCAAAACCTCAAAATCTTTAGTGTAAGAACTAAAAATGGAGGTTGATCTGTAGATCGGTGGGTCTTAATTTATAGGTAATTTTAACATCTTTGTTTAAAAAGGTGTAAAATTTAATTAATATTTCAAAGTGCGCGCAGCACAACACGATTTGGTTTTAATTTACGAAATAGCAAATCAGATTTGGAAGGGAGATGTGAAAAATTTTAGGACCCAGTATCAGACCCAATTAGTGTCAGAAAATGCCCAGGTGGAATTAGTCCACCGACAGACCTATCGGGGGTCCGACCCCAGATAAAAATTTAAAAAGTCCTTAATGGCCTTATGAACCCCTCTGTTCAAAGATGGTTGAACAGCTAGTCCTGAAGTCCAAGGAGTTAGAGTTACTTTTCCAAGATAAAAATGGGTAAAGTATGCCAACGGAAGAAGGGTAATCTGGTCCAAGAGGGACATGGACATATTACCGATGTGTGAAGATAATATTTCTTGATTTATATGGAGAGAAAAGCATGTCCCCAGCGGAGTTGCCAGAAGCTGTCGGCGTTATTTTTGATTGGAGGGGAGTTGCCCGTAAGAAGCTGTCGGTCACCGGAATCGAAATCCCGTCGCCTGCTTCGGAAGGACGTTGGAGTATGAAATCAAACTGACCCTCATATTTTTCATAGTTTAAAATGAAAGAGCACTGTACCTCAAATCCTGTATCTATCCCAAAGGATAATAAGACTTGAGGATGAGACTCGATCAAATAAACTAAGGAAAGTATGACGTCCATTTGGTCTGCGAAACCTTTGTATTTGCGATGAGGTTTGATCAAATAAACTAAGGAAAGTATGACGTCCGTTTGGTCTGCGAAACCTTTGTATTTGCCAACAAGTTCCCCTATTTAATATAAAGGATTAAATAGGTTTATATTAAGCTGGGTTCGGACACGCTTTCTATAAGGGCAAGCCCCTATATTCAATTACATCTTAAATGACCAAAGTCACCTAAGAAGACTCTCGATAAAAATCAAGAAAAATTATCTTTAAGGAATTTAAAAGGGTAGGACTCTTCAGTGAGATTTGACGTAGAAGTGTGAAATGGGATTGATTCAAATTTGGAACATTTTATTGTAGAATCCAAAAGAGGAAGAACTATGGGATATCATGGATCCAGAGGAGAACCTCGGTGACTTCCCAAGCTATCCTAATGTTTGGCTTCAGTTTTAAGAAATATTTAGGTGTTTCATCCTGCTAATTTTATTAGTTAGGGCTTACATTCGTGTGAAATTAAAATATTTAGATGTTTCATCCTGCCAATTTTATTAGTTAGGGCTTACATTCGTATGAAATGTAAATATTTAAGTGTTTTATCCTACTAATTTTATTAGTTAGGGCTTACATTCGTGTGAAAAGATTACACAAATAGCCTGAAGGATGTTAGGGTTTAGGTCATGACAAACGACAACCTCAGAATACTAAGACGAGTTAGGGCTTATATTGTATAGCAGGGCTATGCAAAGGCCTAAAGATAGATGTGATGATTTACGTTGCATAAGCAAGCAACCTCGAAGTCTTATGGCTTTGTTGTTTAAGTCTAAAGAATGAGTTAGGGCTTATATTATATAACAGGGCTATACAAAGGCCTAAAGATAAGGTGAGGATTTATGAGTTAGGGCTTATATTGTATAGCAGGGCTATACAAAGGCCTAAAGATAAGGTGAGGATTTATGTGTTAGGGCTTATATTGTATAGCAGGGCTATGCAAAGGCCTAAAGATAAGGTGAGGATTTACGTTTAGGGCTTATATTGTATAGCAGGGCTATGCAAAGGCCTAAAGATAAGGTGAGGATTTACGTTTTAGGGCTTATATTGTATAGCAGGGCTATACAAAGGCCTAAAGATAAGGTGAGGATTTACGTTGCAATAAAAACAACCTCAAAGTCCTATGGCTTTGTTGCTTAAGTTTAAGGAAGGAAGATTGGTTTAGCTATCAAAGTCCTATGGCTTTGTTGTTTAAGTCTAAGGAAGAAAGATTGGGTTAGCTGGGGAAGATGAAGTCGGTTTAAGTCTAAGGAAGGAAGATTGGTTTAGCTGAGGAAGACAGGTTTTGCTGTTGAAGATGAGTTAGGGCTTATATTGTATAGCAGGGCTACACAAAGGCCTAAAGATAAGGTGAGGATTTATGTTGCATAAGCAAGCAACCTTGAAGTCCTATGACTTTGTTTTTTAAGTCTAAGTAAGGAAGATTGACTTAGCTGGGGAAGACAGGTTTTGCTGTTGAAGATGGCCTTGCTGCCCACCATGCTAGCTCTAAGCTCCTGCCGCAACGAGTTTGAGTTTTCTAGTGTGTCAAGTTATAATGTCAAATCAGATGGACCTATGGTTGAAGTTCTTTAAATTTTTTGAGGGCATATTAAAGTTGATTAGAGTGACACCGATTAGGATCTTACGGTTCCCTCGTTCCGACACCACTATTTTTTATTGGATTCACTTAGTCCAAATGAACTTACTAAACCCAACTTAATGAGTTCCATAATTTCATTTAAACTGTGACAAGCCTCGTTAGCAACTGTAGGTTACCTCCTCCGAGGGGTTCCCTATCATCCAATCGAGATGTCTTAATTTAGTTGAAGTTGTAGTTTTGTGTGATGTTTGTGATTAAATTTTGAGTTGATAGAGACGTCTTAATTTAGTTGCAATTGTAGTTTTGTGTGATGTTTGTGATTAAATTTTGAGTTGTTTTACATTTTGAATGTTGTGGGGGTGAATTTTATCTTGGTTGATTTTAGTTTTAGCTTTGGTTTTGGTTTATTCGAATGTTGTGGCGGTGAATTTTATCTTGGTTGATTTTAGTTTTGGTTTTGGTTAACATGCAAGTTATGTTATGGCGGTGAGTTTTATCTTAGTTGATTTTAATTTTGGTTTTGGGTTATGGTTATGATTTAATTGAAGTTGTGGTTTTATGTGATGTTTGTGATTAAATTTTGAGTTGTTTTATATTTTGAATGCGTGGGGGTGAATTTTATCTTGGTTGATTTTAGTTTTAGTTTTGGTTTTGGTTTTGTGGATATCCTGGCGGGGAATTTTATCTTGGTTGATTTTTAATTTTGGTTTTGGGTTATGGTTAACATGCAAAGCGATGAATTTTATCTTGGTTGATTTTAGTTTTGGTTTTGGTTATGGTTTTGGTTAACATGCAAGAGGTGAATTTTATCTTGGTTGATTTTAGTTTTAGTTTTGGTTTTGGCTTTGGTTTTGGGATTATTTTGGTTCTGTGGCTATCCATTTTATCTTGGTTGATTTTTAATTTTGGTTTTGGGTTATGGTTATGGTTAACATGCAAATTTTGTGTGATGTTTGTGATTAAATTTTGAGTTGTTTTATATTTTGAATGTTGTGGAGGTGAGTTTATATTAGATGATTTTAATTTTTGTTTTGGTTATGGTTATGTGGCTATCCTGATGGTTTTAGTTTTCATGCCAGGGTGACAGCTTTGATTAGCATGCAAATTTGCAGGTATAAAAATACAGTATGAAAGTACGAGAAGGACAACGCTGAAAACTGTAAAAGTGTACCTGGCGAGTCTTCTCGTTCCACCACCTGAAACTTAAAATGCATGTTAAGGCAATTTATGAAGATCAAGAAAAGTAAGTTCTGGTGGTTTTCCTAACACTATGTCATATTTTGGCGAGTCCTTAAAAGTTTAATTAAGGATGATTTCATTGAGCAAAGAACATTAAGTTTAATGTTTGGGCATTTTTCTACACAAAGTTATGAATTTTCTAAGTTAAGGGTATTTAAATAAATAAGAAAAAGCCCTATTATCTATTTAAACAGCGCGTTGCTGACTAGATCCTAGGCAGCTCCGAAGACATGTGTGGCGCGCTCTTGTTGGTTGCCGCCGGTGATTTTTCTACGCAAAGTTATGAATTTTCTAAGTTAAGGGTATTTAAATAAATAAGAAAAGCCCTATTTATCTAATTTATGAATTTTCTAAGTTAAGGGTATTTAAATAAATAAGAAAAAGCCCTATTTATCTATTTAATTATGAATTTTCTAAGTTAAGGGTATTTAAATAAATAAGAAAAGCCCTATTTATCTATTTAAAATTTTCTAAGTTAAGGGTATTTAAATAAATAAGAAAAGCCCTATTTATCTATTTAAACCGCCGTGCTGACTAGATCCTAGGCAGCTTCAAAAGCATGCGTGGCGCGCTTTAGTTGGGCATCGCCGTCCACGTAGTATGCTGACTCAGCCCGCTATTTATGTCCCAAAGCGCTATCCGGCTTGATCTCCCATATCCATTTGATGCACGCTTGATTAGACGGCTCCCCTTCATCGTCCCCGATAGAATGATCCCATGACCGTCCACACTAAAACCCTAAGATCTCAACCTAGACTCAACCAAATCTTCTCGGGCTTGATCCTATGGACTCATCTAAGTAAGAAGAACACATCAATACGATTAATGTATCATAAAATCCAGCCTAAGTGAATGGGGAATCAAATAAGCTCGGGAGGAGGAGGAGTATTATACGTTTGCTCTGAGAAGGGAGGCTTCAATCAGAGGTGCTTGACACATTTGTTGGGGTCCAAGGAGGCTACGGATTGAGTCCCTGGTCTTGGTGTAAGGCCTAGGTATGAATTTGATCACGACCGGATTTGGGTGTTAGTCTAGAGCTATGATAGAGGCTCTATGAGAGGGGGATTTGATGGGGTTTTGGCCTCTTTCACTCTTGTGAAGGTGTGGGTGAAGTTAATTTGAGTTTGGTGGACTAGGGAGGAGTATTGGGTTCTTAACTGGTTTCTGACAAGGTTTTAAGCTTAAAATTGAGCTCCGGCAATGGGAATGAGTGAGGGAAAATGGTCGGAATGCACTGAGGGGATCTTAGGGAAGCTCTGTGTGTAGATTGGAGAGGTCCTCTAGGAAAATTTTAGCATACCTCCCATGGCCGTGGCAGGTGAGTTTTTATAAAAATGCCCATGGGGTGGCTTTCAGAGACAAGTTTGGGTGCATTGTGGTGCTTAGGTGGAGGGAAGAGGAGCTCTTCAATTTGATTTGGATGAGCTGGCCTCTAGGTTTGATTTAGGTGAGGTGCCATGTGAGTGGCTCTCAGTTTTGGGCTTTTATGGACACTACCATGGGGAGGTGGCTAGGAGCTCAGGGAACCCAGAGGAATCCATCACAACAATTTAATGCAAATGTGCCGGCTGTCCAGGGGTAGGTGGCTAGGAGCTCAGGGAACCCAGAGGAATCCATCACAACAATTTAATGCAAATGTGCTTGGATTTTGGCAAAGATATCTTAAGCATGTGCATTTTTGGAAATAAGATCCCTTAATTTGGGGGATCTTTGGTCCATGGCTTGATTTAGGTTATTTTTGCCATAGGAATCCATCACAACAATTTAATGCAAATGTGTTTGGATTTGGCAAAGATATCTTAAGCATGTGCATTTTTGGAAATTGGGGGACCTTTGGTCTATGGCTTGATTTAGGTGGTTTCATGGTGTTTGGACTGGTCACTAAATCCAACTAATGGTTTTTAGACTGGTCACTAAGTCCAACTAATGGCTGTGATGGAGTTATTTGGTGACTTTTGGGTGGTTAGGTCACATTTAGTGCATGGGTCAAAGTGGGTGCAAATGACCAAAACTTGGGTTTAGGCTAAGTTAGCCATGTCAATTGTCCCAATTAATTGTTGCATTTGGTGTAGATGATCTTAATGAACAACTTTGGTGGAGTATGGAAGTGGTTTTTAGTTCAATTGAAGGTGAGTCAATTTAAGGGAATTTTGAACTTTAATCAATTTTGTCATGTTGAGTTAGGCTTGGGTCTAGCTTGGGTTAGCCTTGGGATAGGTTGAAATTGATTGTTTTAAATGATCAATAGGGACCTCATGAAGAGTTTCCAACACGAATTGGATACCAATTTGGAGGTTAAGGCAATCAATTGGGTGAATTGTGGGTACTTAGCCAATTTGGGTCTAAGTTTGGTTATTTTGGATTTAGGCCAAAATCAAATGAATTTGAGGCTTCCCCAAGGTCCATTTATGGTTTATTTTTATTTACAAGAATTTTATGAACATATTTCAACATTAATTGGGGCCAATTGACTAGGCTATGGGTTCAATTTGGTAAGATTAGGTCATATGGTCAAGATTGGGATTTTGACCCAAATCAAAATTGGGCTCAAATCATGGACCAATTGAGCTTGGATTTGGTTTTTTTTGGTCATATAAGAAGTTAATTTGAGTTTAGGATTGGAATTAGGGTCAATTGAGATCAAATTGATGGACATTTGAGTTGGATTTGGGGAAATTTGGGTCTTTAAAGGGCAATTTGGGGATGTTGGTTAAGATGGTCAAATTGGCCAAATTAGGTCATGTAATAGTTGAGAAAAAATAAATTAAGAATATTTGGGATTTATTGGGATTTTATAGGAATTTTTGGAATTTTTGGGATTTTGAGCTATGGAGGTGTATTTTGGTAATTTGGGGGTGTTTTAGGGGTAAAAGGCCAAGATGGGTATTTTTGTGTAGTTGAGGTACCAACCATCACCAATAAGCCATGGACCAATGGAAACCCCATTTTGGGTCCTCTACATAGTGGTCTTAGCCAAACCATAACCCTAGGACTGGTAGGTTTAGGGGACTATCTACATGAGTATCCCAAAAAGATCAAGGGACCTAGGCTAGAAATTGAGTGTAGGGTTGTGAGTGATTATGAGTGTAGATGAGTGTAGTGAGTGCCTTAGCTTCATACCAACACCCAAGTTCAACCCTAAGGTCCAGTAATCCTAAGGGTGACTCATCTTGAGTTTCCCCCACAGTGACCCCACCTACTAAGTATTTAGAGGTTGAAAGCAAATGAGAAACTTCAAGCTGAGTAGAGAAGAGTTTGGAATTTCTAATGGTGAGGGTTCCATGTCTAGTTTTCTAAGAATAGTCAATAGAAAAATCCTATGGCTAGACCTTAGGCTACTAAAGAGGAAAAACTAAACCTCAACAAAAAATGAGATCAACACCTGTCGTTCCTGTGAAAGAACATCATTGACCTCAATCTGAGCCATCTCACCCTGACCCTCCTGTATAAAATTTGCCTCTAAAATAGAATTATTAATAATAGAGGTGAGGGCACCCGCATCCAGTTTTCCCTCTATATGCTCAGAGCTATCATACCCAACCCTTTGAACATCTTAAATAGGCACAACCAAATTCTCCCGAGGTACAGCCGAAGAGGGAAATGGTGGAACCATCTGAACAAACTGATACTGTAGATTATGTCCATCGTACCTCTTTTTTAATTCTGGATGTAGATGAAAATAATGCAAAGAATCATGACCAAACATTCTACAATAACAACAATAGTAAGGGTGTTGTTCCAAAAGTACCTGTTGCCAATAACCGTTGTGGGCCGAGCCAATCCAAATCTCCTTAGGAGGGGGCAAAGTGACATCACGCTCAATAAGAATCCTTGCCATAGATGACCTAGTTAAATTAAAAGTTGGTGAATCTAGTTTTAAAGGCTTTTCAAACATTGCAGCAATTGAAAACAAAATCTCGTGGTTAAAAAGGTGAACTTTCAACCCCGGTAAACGAAGCCCGACCGAAATAATAGGAAGTTCAGCCCTCGGATTGAAATCTACAAACCACTTTAGCACTTTCATAAAAATATTTTCAAACCTCAAAATGTGCTTAGAAAAAATTTTATCATAATCTTCCTCGTTTGAAAGTTGTATCAAAATGTGTCTTCCATCCAAAGAGCCAATTTTCCAACTTCCAACAAGATTCATAAGTTCAAAATGCTTACACAGAAATTCAATCTTAGGATGTCCATATAAAAATTTTCCAACTAAATTTAAATGGCATGAAGAAGCAAGTATATTATTCTCAGTGTCGGACAAAAACAAAGCAAGCTTCCTCCCTTTCTTACCAGAAGATTTTATGAAATTATAATCACCTCTGAGGACAAGAGCATCATAAAATGAAGAAGGAAAATGCATTTTCTCCCCCATCCACCTTGAAGCCCCATTCAAACCTGAGATGTCTTCAACAAACGTGGGAGCCATATCCGACCCAGGAATGAACAAGAGCAGAAACGAACGAAAAAGGGCAAAAATCAAAATCTAGCACTAATTAACAATAAAAGCAAAGAACCTGAGAAGATCTCATCGGGAAAACGCAAGCATCACAAGAAGAGAGGAAGGAAAATGCCCATTTCGCCAAACCCTAGCAGAGCCCCTCCTCTCCATCATTATTATTATTATTATTATTATTATTATTATTATTATTATTATTATTATATATATATATATATATTAAATTAAACCGGGTCTTGGGATTCCTATTTCGAGAGCTGACAACTTCCAATTTGGCGATCGACAAAAACATAAAGCAAATTAGGCATGCTTTAGGACATATCAAAATCTTCCAATAGAGTATAAGAAAACATTGTATTCATCTTTGAAATTTTAATTTTCTATCTACTTAAAAAATCATTAATATTTATGAAACGTAGGAGTCTTAAAAAGTATAGAGTATAGAATCAAAGAACTCAATTTATAAATATTGTAATAAATTTAGGATTGTAATAATGTCTTTTGCTTTAAAATGTTTGAATGAAACTAATTTTTAATTAGGCTTCTCCTCAAGCTTTTTACCTTTTCTCTTTTTATTTTTTTATTTTTTTTCTTTTCTTTAGGATTGTTTTCAATCCTTAACACATCTATAGGAGGATTAATATATCAAGGTAGGCATTTAATAATTTTAAATTTCATTGTCATCTCCTTAAAGTAAAACCTAACACTCTCCTTTACTTTTTTAATTTTTCAAAAATTGAAAGTATTAGTTGAAATAAATTTTTAATAGAGGCTTAATTCTTATATAATGTAAATCTAAGGATTCCTAGTTCTTCAAATATATAATTCTTTTCTATAATAAATAGTAAATTTTTTTTCTACTTTTTTTTATATAAGATAACTTAACTAGAACATTCTTATTTACATAGAACTTTAAAAAAATCTATTATGTCATTCCTAAAATCAAAATTGAAGTAATATAAAGTTAACACCACATGCCTCAAGTCCTTTTTGAAACATAACAATTTTAAGTGTAGGTTAATGAGGACAAAAAAAAATCAAGCTTTTAAAATTTTTTCTCCTAAACCCACCCTCAATCTTAGTTTTTTAGCATTTATAACATTCAAAATAGAAATATAAGCAGGGAGAAAATAAAATAGTGTTAATTTCTACCACATGAGTCTATCATAAAAAATATACAGGTGTAAATAGAAAAGACAAGTATGTAACAGTAAGTGAATCTCTGTTCAACATGTTTAAAAGAACTACAATATTATAATAAATAAGTTCGAAGAATGTCAAAAGAATCAATAAAAATTACTCCAGTACATCCATAATATTAGCAGTAAGAGAGAATGCCCAATACAATAGAATAAAAAGTAAATAAAACAATACAATAATAGGAAAAAATATAGACATCAGTACATCACATCAAAATAAAAATCTGCTCCTCATCCTCATCATCATCATCAATAACATCACCACCAGCTTTATCATCAGCTTCCTCATTTGAATCCTCCTCCATTGTCATGCTCTGTTCATATAACTGGTATGGAGGATATGTAGGGAACTTGATGCGGCAGTTTTATGGGTTGCATAGTAAATATCTTTCAATACTACAATACACACACTACATCACAAATAGTAAATATGCAGCTAAATCGCAAGAAAAATAAATTCAATATAAATAATTTTATCTTTTAAAATCCTTAAGTGACCAAACCATAATAATAACGCAAGCATATGTATCGCTCAAGTAATGGAGTCCTAAGTATCGATCCCATAGAGAGTTGGAAATTCTTACGGTTATAACGTCAAACACAATATTCAAACTATAAAGCTAAAGTAAGCAAAACAAATCTAAAGTAAATTTACTGTATGTTAAATGAATTACAGTTAAAAGAACTAAGTTAATACTAATTGATAAACTTCAAAAGTAAACATAAAAAGACGAAACATAGTTTTGTAACAAAGAGTTAAAATTTAAGAAAACATTTTTCCTCTTTGCAATGAGTTTATGGATTGTGAAGTAATTAAAATCTTTTAAAATACATATAAATTGTATTGTGTCAAATAGGAGCAATCCTATTCATTACCCTCAGAGAGTACATAAATAACATTGACTAATCCAAAGTTTGGTCCCTAAATCCGTGGTTAGTTTTAGAGGATATTGGCTGCCACTCCAGAGTTCTCACTTCACCTTCCATTAAGGGCTAACAATCTTGCTTTAGTTTCTAAGAAACTAAACTAAATTGGGGATTTTAATCTATCACATTAAAATCTCTAATTTTGCGCCCATTAAAGTATGTTTCCTTATTTAGTTGCATGCAACCTCATGGACTGCATTATCACCCATGAAATTGAATGTGACTCTTACCTTTTTGCAGAAAGCATATCCCTTTTGGACCTTATGTTTCTCAAAAAAATTGAACATTTCAATTGCTCATATATAAAAGTAAATAAAGATCAAAGTTTGAATCATCACAATTTATTGATGTTTAAAACCTTATATAACAAAATTAATTCTTCATAAAATCATATCTCATTGTAGGGAGAGGGACAAACAGGATTACTTAGATTTCATGAGAAGGATACGACGAAACATAGATTTTATATATAAAAACAAGTTTACAAAACAAAGAGAGGAAAGAACACAATTTATCTAATAATCCTTCACAAGCAAATCCATTGAAGTCCCTTTATGCACTTTATCCCTTTATAATCACACTCAATTCTCTATTAGAAATGTAATGAAAAAAAAATCTCTCACCTTCCCTCTCTTCTTTCAAAACTAGAAGAAAATCTTCTCTTCTTCTAAGACTTCTCTCTCACGCCAACCTCTTCTCTTCAAACCTCTTGCCCCCCTCTTTTTCTCTAGACTCCTCTCTTTTCTAATTAGGGCCAACCTTCATTTCAAGAGTATTCAAAACTCCCTCCTTTTTTACCAAAAGGCACACCTCTTCTCATAAGGAGAAAATTCCTTTCATTTAAGAGCCTTTCCAAAGTGTCTAGATGCATTGAATCGTCCATGGGGTGTTTGAATTAGTTTAAACCTTAAAAAATCGATCAAAATTAGTCAATAACTGCCTTACTTCAACTTATTTCGTCTCTGGCGCCAGCCTACTGAAGTCTGTGCTGTTATGGATTTTTGCACCTCTGGCGCTTCTGGCATGACTTCTCTATAAAATGACACCTATGGTGCCAGCTCTCAGGAAAATAACACCTTTGGTGCCAGGATGCTAAAATGCTCTATTTTGACTCGAAATTTCTTCCTTTTTGTTTGTTTTTGCTCAAATTGCCTAAAATCGATATAACTGCAACAAAACATGAAAATAACTTTTTTCAAAGTACAATATCATCAAATTTAAGCATAAAATAAATTCATAAAGTTGCACATTATTTTGGTGTATCAAAATCCCCCAAACTTAAATATTACTTCTCCTCAAGTGACACTTTTACTACATAAAAAATGGCCTATGACAGAGATTAACTTATAAACTTCCATAATTTGGTTTAATAAATATAAAAGTATAACTTAAGAAAAACTTTTAACAACTTAGGTTAAAACTACAAGTATAAGAATACCTAGTAATCAACTCTAAGATGTCTAAATCTCCATTCATTTTAAGAAGAATTGTAATTTGTCATATCAAAGATACTTAAAATATCCATACGAAAAAGAATTTCATGAAAACTTAATTAGTATGGATGCTAATACTCAAGTACAAGTTTAGAAAATGTAATAAAGCCTTTTTTCCTCAAGTTGATTCAAGTGATACATTTTGATTAGACATCTCCTCAAGCTTCTCCTCATATATTTTTCTTTTCTTTTTCTTTTCTTTTTTTTTTCTTTTCTTTTCTTTTGGATCATTTTCAATCCTTTTTCTTCTTTTATTTTTCTTCTTTTCTTTTTCATGTGAGGATTACTATAACTGGAAAGCCTTTAATAATTTTGAAATTCACTATCATCTTCTTAAAGTTAAAACTTATTACCTTCCTTCACATTTTAAATTCTTATTAGCTTTAAAGAGTTTTCATAAAGTTTCATTTATTTCTTCTTATATGAAACTCTAAGATTCTTAATACTTCAAAACAACAATTTCCTTTACTTTAAATGGAATAACATAGTCTTGTTCTTTCATACTAAATACCTTAACTCTAGAGTTCACCTTCATTCTTAAAATTTTTTGGTTAAATTTACCATAATATTTTCAAAAAAAAAGATAGTTATTTAAAGTTAAACTCATATAAGGTCATGTTAAATTAATTTTAAAACTATAGTTAATTGAGGACAAATAAAATCTAGTTTAGTTCTTTTAAGGAAATTTTTCCTTCCCCCGAGATTAAGTTTTTAAATAATAAAGCATATATTACAAAAATTTTGTAGGTGAAAGAAAATAGTAAATGCATAAAAATAAAACTAACATAAAGAGGATTATGAATATGAAACTTGGCTTTGACATATTGCAGATACTAATTTAAAAAGTACAGGCTTTAAAGCATTAAATGAAACATAATATATCAAGGGATTGCTAGCAAAAGTAAATTAAAAACACAAACATTAAATTAAAGCAACTAACAATGCTGAAATAAAAATCCATAATTTACAGCTACATTTACAAACAAGTTCAATAGGTCTCAAACCAAACACATAAATTTTCCAACTTATACCAGCAACAATAAAAAAAAATAACAACAAATAAATGTAAACAAAACCGAATAAATTTTACTCATCATCATCCTCCTCATCTTCCTCCTCCTCTTCTTCTTCTTTCTCTTCTTCTTCTTGCACATATGGCTTGAAGCTGGGGCATGTAGGAAACTCTACAGTATGATCACTCCTCAGAAATCTAACCATCACCTCTTCATACGCAATGTTGTTGTTGGACTCTTCTCTGTTTATATTCATCATTGTAAGCATTTTTAGCTTCCAAACGACCTATTCTATTTTTCATTAGTATAATTTCTGATTGTTGAATCATCAATTATTTCATAATATTTTCGAGTGAAACAAACCAGAAGTAGGTGGTCTTGTAGCTAATGTGGAGGGTCTATCACTACTTCCACTTCTAGATCCAATAAATGATTCAAATTTATGCACTGTGGGTTTTCCAATGGGTTTCAGTGTTTGCAGCATTTCCTGATTTCTATCAAATTCCACGCCAGATTGTTGACATAAAGTAACAAACAGGGTAGGATATCCCAAATCACTAGCTGTCTGATCCCGACTATCTTTATGCAATCATATTACAATGTATGCGATTATACTTTTAACTTTTATTTCCTATTTCGCAACGAAACTAAAAATTTAACCTCGAAAAAAGTAAGAGTTCAACTTTTATATTTATATATTGGGATAGTAAGCAGGTGTATGTATCGTTATCAAGCAATGTCAGACTTTTTTATTAAGCCTGAATATCAAACCCACAAGGACTGATTTAACTCTTAACACTATAATTAGATAACAAAGCTCAATTTTAAAAAGACACTTACTCAAATTATAGATATTATCACTTGAATGAAAGTTCAATTCTTTTTGGATATTTTTGATAATTAAAAATAAAATAACAGCTAACTAAATATAACTTGGAGTTTTTGTAAGATAAAATCACTAAATATAAAATATCTTTTTCCTTATAATGTATCAGTAACAAGTAGAAGAATTATGTTATGGAAAGATTCAAATTGTGTTGTGCCAAATAGAAGCAATATTATTCTTTACCATTACTAGAGATGTTATAAAGAACATTGGCTTATTTAAAGTTTGAATAGTTTTGAAGACTGGTTAGGTAGGGAAAATATCAGCTCTCACTCTAGAGTTCCCTCTTCTCCCTTCACTTGGGGGCTAACATCTCGTATCAAAGCCTAAAATAATAAATCAAGTTAGGGGCTTTAGCCTGTCACTCTAAAGTCCTCTAACTCTACACCCTTCAAAGTTTATTTCCATATGTATTTGCACTCAATCTATGAATTACATTCTCATTCATACAATCTCATGTGATTCTTACCAATTATTGACTGAGACAATACCATCACGGATCTTACATATTCTCACAACAAATTTTAACAACTTAATGGGCCAAATCAAGAAAGATTAATACTTTCCACAACTTTTTAAGGCGTTAAAAATCAATAATTTCCACAATTTCCATCTAAAGTTTTAATTACTTATCATTTTAAGGAAAAAAAATAATGAAAACAACTCATAATTCATGGAGAAAACTCAACCACAATCTAGTTTAAAATTACAAATCATTGTCAAACTAACAAGAATTCTAAATTAAAACCAAATGTAGTAACAAAAGATAGAAACTTATCTCAAATCATCCACCAAACTCTTGAGGTTACTTTAAATCTCTTTTTCTCTTACAACACTCTTAACTCTCAAAATTAAAACTAAAAAGAAAAGGAAAAGGTAAATGCAAATGACGTCTAAAAGTCTCTCCTAAAATGTAGAGAAGAGTCTCCCTTGAGCAGTAATGAAGAGACTAGAAGAGCACTTAATCCACTCCAACTCCCTCTTCTTATAGTTTTGCAAGAGGTGCCTTGGTATCTCTTAAAAATGTGTCCATATTCGATGAATTTATTCAAGAGATGACTCCTTTAAAATTTCCTTTTATTATATTTTAGTACATAGTGGTTATAAACATAATTTTTTGCTAATAGGTGCCTCAAAAACCTCTTCAAAATCCGTCAAAATTCATTAAACCATCAAATAACTGCCACTGGCGCTTAAGCGTGAGGTCTTTGGAGCTTAGGCGTAGCCTTCTTTGTATTGCTGGCGCTTAAGCGCTAGATTTGGGCACTTATGCGCCATGCCTCTTTTGCACCTTTTAAACATTTTTGCTCCAAATTTGATCTTTTTTCACCCCTTTCTCCATTTTTCATCTTTGTGATTGTACCTGAAAGAAAAACACACAAATAACTTCCATTAAAATGTAGTATCTCAAAAATATGTATAAAAATGTGTACATAAACACTATATATTTTAGGTGTTTCAAAATTCCCCGAACTTAAAATGTTACTTGTCCTCAAGTGACACTCCAATCTTTCAAAACAAAAATAAGTATATTATGTATATGTGTTTGTTTATGATATTCTAAAATTTTATTCTAGAAATATAGTAGTCCTATTTAGAAAAAGAATTTAGTGAATGAGACCAACTTAGAGTTTAGAAATTTCTAAAGTGAAGAGGTATGAAAATATGAGTTTCTATCTAGTTCAAAAATACTTGTAGATTTTTCCAAATATAGGGTATAGGCATTCTATCTCCTCCATTTAAAATTTTTTACTAAGTATAATTTTACTCACTATTTATATCCTTAAGCTCAAGAGTTTCTCAAGTCTTATACTTTAGAAAGATCAGATGTGGAACCATCTTTTGATTAGGCAATAATCCTCAAGCTTCTCGTGCCTTTTTCACATACTCCTTTTTTTTCCTTTCACTTTTTTTCACTTTTATTTTCCTTTTTTTTTCACTTTTATTTTCCTTTCTTCTTTTTTTTTTACAGGATAGGCCTTTAATGATTTTGAATTCCACTCTTCCTTTCCTAAAGCAAAGAGTTGATATTTTTCCTTTATTTAAAAACCTAATAATAGTTTTGAAAATTACTTTTAATAAAAGAAATTTAAGTTTTGAAAATAAAAGTCTAATCCTACTTCATTTTTAAAAAATACAACTTCTCTCACTATAGATAGTTGCACTATATTTGTCATTTCTAAACTTAAAAATTTTTTAACTTTAAGTTTTTCTACATCACTATAGATTTCAATTAAATTTTCTTACTCATTTCTATAGTCAAAATTTTACTTCCCTAATATAACTTCATATATACGATCATTTTTCTTTTTAAATCACATTCACTTGTAGCACATTTTAGAACAAATAAAATTCAAGTTTTGAAAACTATTTTTCATCCCCCCCAACTTAAATTCTTAACAAGATAAAACACTTTAGCATCAGACATATATAAGCAAGAATGAAAACTAAGAATAACATGCTTAAACAAATTTTTATACCTTAATTATACAAGTATAAAAATTAAAAATAGGAGTAAAATTAATTTTGATCAAATTTTCTTAATTTTTAACATATAGAGATTCATTAAACTTCTATGCATTGGTTAAAAACATAAAAGCAAACAAACACACTAATTAGACTTCACAACCATAACAAAAAAGAAAATACAAGGTAGCAATTTGAAATTGAAGTTAAAGTTAAAGTTAGTAAGATTCTTAACCTTCCTACTACTCTGGAATAAGTTTCGTACTACTAACTAAACACACTAAGCACATAATTCACAATCACTACCATAAAAACAAAACACAATACTATTAAAAACACAAACATCACAACAATAACTAAACAAAAGTTTAACACATCACGTAGTTATGAAAACTACACAAAATCAAAAGTAGCATGTTCACACATCACAATACATCAAATACTACAAATTCAAACCAATTTAGTCCTCCTCCTCATCATCATCAGTGTCACCTCTATCCTAAAAATTTGTAGGCTCATAGTCAAGATATTTTGAACATGATTGGAATTCCACTCCTTGGTTACCCCTAATGAGGCTTTCCAAAGAGGAATGGTACTTCTCTTCATAATCACTATGTCTCCTCATATATCCTTCTAAATGATCTACAAAATTTTTTAAATTTTGTACCTTATCTGCAGTAAAATATATATTATCCATCATCCATTGTAATAGTTGATCTTGAGATTCAGTATCAGAAGACTGACCTCTCGATGTAGATGGTCTCGAGGTAGATGTTCTTGATATAGAAGCATCAGATGTTGACATTCTATAATTTTGAGAAAATCCTCCTCTCCAGCAAAAAAATTGAATGTTCAGAATTAGACATCACATTCACACTTGTAATGGGCTTCAAAGGTTGCAACATCTCTTCATAACTATAATATTTAACTCCTGCTTGCTCACATAAATAAGAAATTAAGGAAGCAAATCCCAAACCTACAGTAGTAGTGGTAGTAGCATAACTAATGATAGTGTGACAGATAAGAGCTTAAATGTTGATGGGCGTAAACCGCTAAATGCAGAAGGCTTGCTACTAAAGAAGGATGTTCTGTTAGTGAATTACTTAAACAAGTGGGACATGCAATTTCCTCTCATATGAAGAATGAAAATTTGAAGGATGTTAAGTCCGCTGGAAAATCTCATAAGTCGACTATAAAGTCTACGATGCTCTGATCCTGTCAAAGGAGATGAGAGAATCTTTGGTTACACCTTTGTTGGATCCAGAAATTTGCTTAGCTCAATTGGCTAGCACATCCTCAGATGAAGTTTGCTCGTTGGGAGAACAGTCAGGGGTAACCTTCACAGATGAAGACTTGCTGCTCGGTACCGCCGACCAGAACCGTCTGCTCTACATCTCCGTCAACATTGGCAGATTNTCCGATAAGATGATGTTGAGAGGATTCAACCAAAAGGGAGAAAAAGCCCTTGGATCAATTTCATTACTTATGAAGGTCGGAGAACTCGTAACAACCGTTAAATTTCTGACGCCGAGACCTCTTTTAACGCTCTATTGGGTCGACAATGGATTCATGAGCACAATATGGTTCCAGATGCCGAGACCTCTTTTAACACTTTATTGGGTCGACCAGGGATTCATGAGCACAGTATGGTCCCATCATCCCTACAGCAGTGCATTAAATATCGCAAAGATGGTCAAGAAAATTTCATCAAGGGAGACCTACAACCATTTTCAGTACATGAAGTTGGTATCCATGAAGATGCTGCCTACTAAGAAAGATGGTCAAGAAAATTGCATCAAGGGAGACCTACAACCATTTTCAGTACATGAAGTTGGTATCCATGAAGATGCTGCCTACTACGGCCTCCAAAGAAGACTGTCTTCTCGCGCGAGATTTTGACAAATAGAAATGAAGATTCAGAGGAATGCCTCCAGAAAAGACTGTCTTCTCGCACAAAATTTTGACAAACAAAGGTAAAGATTTATAAGAATCACAAAAAGGAGGCCATACAACTCTGCTTCAACAACCTTCTACCACTCCTCTACGAAGAGTTGGTGGAGGTTCTTCTAGTTCACGCACCTTAGGCCGAGGCCGGGGACACGGACGAGGAAAGATCAATTTAGTTGTTGAACGGACTAGGCCAACTATCAACATTGATGATGAAGACAGTTCTAAAGATGAAATAATGATGACGAAGCAGAAGTAACCTCAGTACGAGATTTCCCTAAAAGATACAGAGATGAATGAATATGAAACAATGTATGATCGGATAAACCACTATGTGGATACTATGACCCTCACTCTGATTCTCCCTTAAAAGGTCGAGAGTTTAGAGGTCAAGGAGGTCCGTAGTGTTGGTTCAAAACCGATAAAATTTTACCATGCTTCTACCTCTACTGAGCTTGAAAAACATGTAAATTTGGATGTTGATTCTAATGAATTAGTGGATTACCTTTTGGTTACTTCTCGCCTTGTGTTCGAAAGTTAATTCAACAGGGACACTTACCAAAACAAATGCCAAAAGATAAATTTCAACTTTTTGAAAAACTATGGAATGCTAAAAGTCTAACTCCCAATTCAAAAGAAGGTCTCGGATTTGGTACAGTTGGACCAGTCGATGATTCTGAATTTTGCATGATTGTTACTAGTGAGTCAGAAGAGGATTGCCTCGATGTGGAGGATGACTCTACTGATCAACCAATAGAAGATGCTCCCCCAGAATTTGAGGAAGAAATTAAATCCACTGTCGATGAATTGAAAGAGATCAGCCTTGGGACTGAAGAACGACCTTGACCTACATTTATAAGTTCTCTACTTGATGATGAAGAATCTGTAGAACTGGTCGAACTATTGATAGAATTCAAAGATTTTTTTGCATGGAGCTACGATGAAATGCCAGAACTGTCAGCAGAGTTTGCGAATGTAACCCCAGTAAAACAAACTCCAAGGAGAATGCGCCTCGAGATAGAACAACAAGTCATCGCTGAGGTAATGAAATTGATAGATGCCAACTTTGTTAAAGAAGATCAATACCCCACGTGGTTAGCCAATATTTTACCTGTTAAAAAGAAAAATGGACAGATCCGCGTTTGTGTCGACTTCAGAGATTTGAACAAAGCTACCTATATTGGAAATGATGGTGGACATCGCTTCCACACATGAGATTTTCTCCTTCATGGATGGATCATCGGGATATAACCAAATTAAGATGGCTCCCGAGGATGCAGTACTTACAGCTTCAGAACACCGATTGGAATCTTCTGCTACACAGTAATGTCGTTCGGCCTAAGAACGCCAGAGCAACATATGAACGTGCAATGACGAAGATTTTTTACGACCTCATTCACAATCAAGTAGAATGCTACGTGGATGATCTGGTCATCAAAAGTAAATATAAAATAGACCATTTGTACAATTTGAGGATCATGTTTAAATGGTTACGACGATATGACCTTAAAATGAATCCCTTAAAGTGTGCCTTTGGCTTCACCTCCGGGAAATTTCTAGGATTCATTGTCCGACATCGGGGAATCGAGATCGACCCGGATAAGATTAAAGCTATCTTGGAAATGCCTCCCTCCTAAAAACTTGAAACAACTACGTTCCTTCCAAGGGAAATTGGCATATCTGAGACGCTTTATTTCTAATCTCTTATTTAGGTGTCAGCCTTTCTCGACATTAATTAAAAAGGATGCCAAATTTATTTGGGAAGAGAAATTCAGCGGACCTTTGAGGACGTTAAACAATATTTAATGACACCTCCTGTTTTGGCAGCCCCTATCCCTGGGCCTTTGAGGATGTTAAACAATATTTAATGACACCTCCTGTCTTGGCAGCCCCTATCCCAGGAGGCCTTTGAGGACGTTAAACAGTATTTAATGACACCACCTATTTTGGCAGCCCCTATCCCAGGGAAACCGTTGCATGTTAAACAATATTTAATGACACCTCCTATTTTGGCAGGCCCTATCCCAGGGAAACCGTTGTCTTTCTCGGCATTAATTAAAAAGGATGTCAAATTTATTTGGGAAGAAAAATGCCAGCGGGCCTTTGAGGAGTTAAACAATATTCAATGACACCTCCTGTTTTGGCAGCCCCAATCCCAGGGAAACCGTTGATACTGTATACCGCGACTTTAGATGACTCTCTTGGAGCCCTCTTAGCCCAAATCAATGAGGAGGGAAAAGAAAATGCGCTCTACTACTTGAGTCGTCGTCTAATACCGACGGAGATAAGGTATCCACCTATTGAGAAGCATTGCCTGGCACTAATTTTCGCCGCTAAAAAGCTTAGACATTACATGCTTTCTCATAAGATCACCATAATTTCAAAAGTTAACCCATTGCAATGTTTGATGACCTGACCAACACTCTCCGGACGTTTAGCGAGATGGTTAATGATCTTATTGCAATTTGATATAACTTTTGTGCCCCTCCATGCTATTAAGGGACAGATTTTAGCAGACTTTCTCGCTACACACCCACTGTCAGCTGGGTCCTCTCTCAACGACGATTTACAAAACGAGCAGATACTACAAATGGAATTTTCTAGTGCGCAACGCTGGGAAATGTATTTTGATGGTGCTTCGTCAACTAAGAAAGACAAAGGATTAGGCACAGTTATACCAGGCAAGGCAGCGATCAATTTGATCTTTATTACGCCAGATAAGGGTATGTTGAGGTTTTCATACCACCTGACAGAGTCGTGCACCAACAATGAAGCAGAATATGAAGCTTTAATCACCGGATTGGAATTGGCAATCTCAATGAATATAACAAACATCGCCGTCTATGGTGACTCTCAACTTTTCATTCCCCAAGTCGTCGGATAATACATAGTTCTGAAACCAAGATTAGCAGAATACCATCAATAAACGATGATTCTACCGGATTCCTTGGGGAGATAATGCTCATGCTGATGCTATAGCAAAAATTGTTAAGGAAATGGCGTGTCCCCCGGAGGATTCCATCGAAGTCACGGTGCAGGAAGACGAGTCTTGTCTCGAAACGACTTCAAAACTCTACACAAACTTGGAAAAGAAGAAACAATAAATGCAGTTGCAGACATCAACAAAGATTGGCGCAAGCCATTAATAGAATATTTGCATACTTGAAAGCTGCCGGAGGACAAGTCTGAGGCGCACCTCATCACAAGAAGGGCAAAGTATTACGCCCTGGTGGGAAATGTTCTCTACAGAAGATTGTTCGACCAAATGTGGCTACAATGTTTGAGCAGAGCCGAGGCACAGAATATTGTGAAAGTACATGCCAGATTGTGTGGCGCTCACTAGTCGGGACCAAAAATGAAAATGAAGATCAAAAGACTCGGATAATATTGGCCAGCAATGATGTCCGATTGCATGGATACAGCCAGAAGATGTCACCAATGCCAAGTGCATGGGCTGGTCTTACACCAGCCTCCAAATGTGCTGCACCCAACTGTTGCCTCGTGGCCATTCGAGTGTTGGGGCACGGAGATAATAGGTCCGATAGACCCTCCACTTTCTAAAGGACACAAGTTTATACTTGCCGCTACATATTACTTCTCCAAATGGGCAGAGGCAGTACCGTTACGTAAGGTTACGACACAGCATGTCCTTCAATTTTTCAAAGGCCAAATTGTTTACCGTTTCGGAGTACCGCGAAGAATAATCTCTGACAATGGGACAACTTTCAAAAGCATGAAGATCAACAATTTTGTCATAAGACATGGGATAGATTGGAGATACTCTAAAATTTACTATCCCAGAGCAAATGGTCTTGCTGAAGCTTTCAACAAGACACTGGTACAAATTTTAAAGAAAACACTGAATGAAATAAAAGTGATTGGCATAACAAACTGTTAGAAGCCTTGTGGGCCTACCGGATGACTTTCAGGACTCCCACTCAGTGTACACCTTATATGCTCGTGTACGGGACTGAGGCCGTGCTACCGCTAGAAATCCAGACACCATCTCTCAGAGTCGTCGTTGTCAATCAACTCACAACGGAAGAAAGCGCAAAACTCAGACTTGAGGAACTGGAAAGTCTCGAGGGAAAATGATTGGAAGCACAACAACATTTGAAGCTCTACCAGGCAAAGATGGTACAAGCCGATGTCAAATTGGTCCGCCTAAGGACATTCAAAATTGGTGACCTCGTACTCGTGCTCAAAAGACCTATTCTTACTCGCCGGAAAATAGGTGGAAAATTTGAGCCAACTTGGGAGGACCATTTGTCGTTGAGAATATTTATACAGGAGGAGCATACCAATTAGTGGACTATGGGGGTGAAAGACCCATGTTACCAATAAATGGAAGATACCTAAAAACTTATTACGCAGCCTGATGTCGCCTGCCTCCGCTTGCCTCTGCTTCCTTTGAAATTTTGAAACTTTGATTGTTTTAGAGTTATTTATATGGTCATGTGTCTATCACCGGGTCCAAATTTTGTAATTAATCTCATATATAATGAAGATTTTCAGAAATTTTTGAACTTCACATGTTCTCTTTTCTATTTTTGAATTTGAATATTCCATTAAATTAAATAAAACTCACACATAAAATGAGTGATCCTTTTCACCAGAATAAACTAAAATTTACTTTAATGGATACTCTGTTTTGTTCTTGTTCATGCCAAACTTCAGCCCACTGACGTTTCTTTCTGTCGTTGCAGAAAAAATGTCTTCCAGGACGGCTAGAACCTCGCACTGAAAGAAGAGATGACGCCACAAGGAGGTGTCATAGATTTCAACATGGATTTCAACCAAATTGATATGAACTACGACGGTCCTCTAATGGACGTAGTCAGCAATGAAGAAAAGAAGGGACTGCCTTCACTATTGAGGGTGACCAGTCAAGACGATGTGTCACGTAAAGGTAAAAACGTGATAGCAGAAAAAGATCCGATGGAGGGGCCAGCCAACTGCCCTCCATGATAGCTACTCCAGCAAGGGGCTTAATAGCCGCCCACAGTGAACAACTACCAAATACTCCACTCCACAAGACGCAACGCAGAAATGCAAGCCGAAAGAAACAGAGAGCCTTTATGTGACAGGAGCGCAAGCGCCCAAGAGACGTGAGCAGTTTTCTTACCCCCATTCCTGAGGGACATATTTACGATCCAGAGCTGAGAGAAACTTCTGCCAGCCTGCCCACTACAGATGAAGAGTCAGGATTTGTAATAGGATCAGATGTGCCCCCGGTTCCGGATATCTTATGCAGAGGTTGCCCAACATGCAACATTGAGGTACCAGCCGAGACATCAGTCACGGGCGCATTCATCGAATGTCTGGATAGCAACGTTCTGCATCTACAGCATTTCAGTACCTTAGAAGAATACACTTCAAGTACCAATGAGTCTCAGACTCCAGATTTTGTGGCAAATGAACCGTATGTCCCACTGGGGACGGATCAGCGCGCACCACGGAGCCTAGGATCATACATCCCACTTAAGGCTGAATCTCATATTTCGGATTGGCCAGCACCAGTTTGGATTCCCACCGAGGCTCAGAGGAAGGAACGCCCCAGGCAGCTGTCAACTCCAGGTATGGTGGAATACTACAAAATAAGCAAAGTAAACAAAAGAGAATTCGAGTTCTATGAAGAGGTTCATGGAAAGTTTATCAACATATTGAAGGGCCTGGAGCTATATACCAATGTTTTCTCTGAAACCGATGATAGAAGCATTCTGGATTGCATCTTTGATTTAATGGATAGAGGTCGAGCGGGCCTTCTCATGGAGAGAACACATTCCGAGCTAAAGAAATGGATGCGAGGAAAGGGAAGAATCACCATCCAGTGCGGCTGTTGCTATAATTTTACAAACGACAGACAGGGAAATTCGCCCGGTATCCTTAGGTATGACCAAGTGGATCCATTACCACCAATGATAAAATGGATGATCAAGAGAATGGTTAAGTAGAATATTCTACGCGCTACTTGCATTCTCAACAGTTGTATCATCAACATTTATTAAGAGGGTGACTGCATTCCACCACACATTGACCATCATGACTTTGTGAGGCATTTCTGCACGGTCTCGTTCATGAGTAAGAGCAATATTCTGTTTGGAAAAGAAATCAATGTAATCGGCCCTGGCAAATTCAGAGGGGCTGTGGAGATCCCTCTTCCAGTTGGTTCAGTACTTGTTCTCAAGGGCAACGATGCAGACGTTGCCAAGCACTGCATTTCAAGAGTACGACACCATAGGGTGTCCGTAACCTTCCGCATGATGGATGACAGTAAAATACCATATGGATTCCAGCAGAACCCGGAATTGGAGGAACTGTTTCCTTACGAGCTATGAGAAGGTTGTACCTCTGAATACATGCAAAGGGAACTCTAATTCTGGAGCATGGCTCAGAAGGTCTGCTTGATCAAGAGCTCGATATGCCAGGCACAGAGGATTCACTTGCTTTCTTGTAACAGCATGACATGTATTTGATGTAATCAGTCTATGATGTACTCATATCTTGAGATGACTCTCAATGTATTTCAGCATGTATTACATGATGTACCCTTTTTGAGGCATTAGCCTATGTTTGATCTGTAGCATCTTTATTGAAGCAGATTAATGGAAATTTCTATCAAGTTGTGCCTTTTTGTCAATTGCCTTTTTGTGCAATGGATGAAAGTCGTGAACCATGCAATGGTTCAGAGTTCCAATGAACAAAGAACGAAACAATAAATCTTCAACAATAAATAAAACACAAATAAAAGATAATCATAAATGAATAAATAACAAAACAAATTTCTTTTAACAAAAATCAACCAATCAAAATTAAAACTTTAAAAATGCATTAACAAAAAATCAATTGTGATAAAAACGACAAGAAAATAAAACAAACCTGTTGAATGGATACTTCCATTTGGAATTTCCTACTCTTTGTGCGTGCAACACAACCATCGTTATCTACGCTAACTCTCTGCACATCCTCGCAGAATTTCACATCTTGCACATAACTCCACAAAGCTCTACAAATCTTCTTCAAAATCAACCATCTCACATAACACACTAATGCAAATTCAACACCACAAGCTCTTTGTAAGTTTCAAATAACATCTTCAAATCAATACCTAAATCCTGATTTTCACATCTTTGAATTGATACCTACATTTCAATTCTCACATCTTTGAATTGATACCTACATTTCAATTCTCACATCTTTGAACTGATAATTGATACCTACATGTCAATTCTCACATCTTTGAATTCATACCTACATTTCAATTCTCACATCTTTGAATTGATGCCTACATTTCAATTCTCACATCTTCGAATTGATACTTACATTTCAATTCTCACATCTTCAAATTGATACCTACATTTCAATTCTGATTTCCAAATTAGTCCTATATTTCTGATGCTTTACATTCAAGGTCGGTCCTTACATTCCGACACTTTCTTTTGAGAATTGACCTACATTTTAATTCTCATTTTCGAATCAATCCTACATTTTTGATTCATTACATTCGAGGTTGGTCCTTACACTCCGGCTCTCTCTCTCTCTCTCTCTTTTATTTTGAATTGATATCTAAATTTCAATTCCCACCTCAGGGTCAGCACTTACATTCTGACTCCCATCCTTTGGAAATTATTAGAATTTCATAATTCAAGGTCCACTCTCCAATCCCCAGCGAGAGTCCCTACTTCTCGACTTGATTAAACACACCTGCTAATTCCCTAGCAGAAACAAATAACTCACACAACTCTACACATACTTCTGGGTCTGTTCAATTAGGAGTTTGTATTGGTTTTTGTTGATCTCATCAGTCAATGCTAATACGCGCAGTGTGCTTGCCTAGCACACCACACCTATTGGGGGTCCATTTGTTGACCTCAATTTTGGTTGAGGTTTAGTTTTTCCTCTTTAGTAGTCTAGGGTCTAGCCATAGGACTTTTCCTGTTGACTATTCCTAGAAAACTAGACATGGAACCCTCACCATTAGAAATTCCAACCTCTTCTCCACTCAACTTGAAGTTCCACATATTGGTCCTAACCTCTAAACACTTAGTAGGTGGGGTCACTGTGGGGGAAACTCAAGATGAGTCACCCTTAGGATTGCTGGACCTTAGGGTTGACCTTAGGTGTTGGTCTGCAGCTAAGGCACTCACTACACTTATCTACACTCACAATCACTCACTACCCTAAACTCAAATTTCTAGCCTAGATCCCTTGATCTTTTGGGATACTCTTGTAGATGGTCCCCTAAACCTACTAGCCCTAGGGCTATGATTTAGCTAAGACCACTATGTAGAGGACCCAAAATTGGGTTTCCATTGGTCCATGGCTTATTGGTGATGGTTGGTACCTCATATCTATCAAAAAACCCGTCTTGGCCTTTTACCCCTAAAACACCCCCAAATTACCAAAATACCCCTCCATAGCTAAAAATTAAAAATTCTTAAAAATTCCCATAAAATCCCAATAAATTCCAAATATTCCCAATTTCATTTCTCTTAACTACTATATGACCCAATTTGGCCAATTTGACCATCTTTAAACAAAATCCCCAAATTGCCCTTTAAAGACCCAAATTTCCCCAAATCCAACTCAAATGTCCATCAATTTGATCTCAATTGACCCCAATTCCAATCCTAAACTCAAATTAAATTTTTATATGACCAAACTAAACCAAATCCAAGCTCAATTGGTCCATGATGTGAACCCAATTTTGAATTGAGTCAAAACCCCAATTTTGACCATATGACCTAATCACACATAATTGAACCCATAGTGTAGTCAATTGGCCTCAATTAATGTTCCAAAATCTTGATAAAATTCCTATAAATCAAAATCAACCATCAATTGGCCTTGGTGAAGTCTCATATCCATTTGATTTTGGCCTAAATCCAAAATTCCCAAATTTAGCCCCAAATCGGCTAAGTCCCCAAATTTCACCCAATTGATTGCCTTATCCTCCAAATTAGCATCCAATTCATGTTGAAAACTCTTCATGAGGTCCCTATTAACCTTTTACAACAATAAATGTGGACTTAGCCCAAGGCTAACCCAAGCTAGACCCATGCTTAGCCCAACATGACCAAATTGATTAAAGTTCAAGATTCCATCAAATTGACCCTTCAATTGAAGCCTAACATGACCAAATTGATTAAAGTTCAAAATTCCTTCAAATTGACCTTTCAATTGAACTCAAATCATTTCCATTCTTCACCAAAGTTGTTCCTTGTGATCATCTACACCAAATGCAACAATCAATTATCTTCTATTCTTCACCAAAGTTGTTCCTTATGATCATATACACCAAATGAAACATTTATTTGGGCCAACCCATCTTTCACAAAAGTTGTTCCTTATGATCATATACACCAAATGAAAAAATCAATTGGGCCAATTGACATGGCTAGCCTAACCCAAACCCAAGTTTTGGTCATTTGCACCCACTTGGACCCATGCACTAAATGTGACCTAACCACTCTAAAGCCACCAAATTAACTCCACCACAAGCATTAGTTGGACTTAGTGACCAGTGCAAACACTATGAAACCACTTAAATCAAGCCATGGACCAAAGGTCCCCCAAATTAAGGGATCTTATTTCCAAAAATGCACATGGATCTTTGCCAAATCAAAGCACATTTGCATTAAATTGTTGTGATGGATTCCTCTGGGTTCCCCCCTTACCAAAACTAAACCTCATTGCATTAAGTTGCTTTGACAGATTCCCCTGGATGCCCTGACTAGCCAAATCAAAACACATTTGCATTAAATTGTTGTGATAGATTCTTCTGGATGCCCTGAGTTTGCCAAAGAAAGCACATTTGCATTAAATTGTTGTGATGGATTCCTTTGGGTTCCCTAAGCTCCTAGCCACCTCCCCCTGGCTGGCCAGCCAGCCTAGTGGCCGAAAAAGCCCAAAACCGAGAGCCACCCCCATGGAACCTCACTCAAATCAAACCTAGAGGCTAGCTCATCCAAATCAAACTATGGAGCTCCTCTGTCCTCCACCTAAGCACCACATTACACCTCTCGATTGCCACGATAGCCACCATAACCCCATTTTTATAAAAGGCCACCTCCATGGCTGTTAAACTAAGTGCTGAAATTTTCTTGGAGAGGCCTCTCCAAACTTCACACAGAGCTTCCCTAAGACCCCCTCAGTGCAGTCCAACCATTTTTCCTCACCCATTCCCATTGCTGGAGCTCAATTTTGATCTTGAAACCCTGTCGGAAACCAGAACAGAACCCAATACACCTCCACCCTCCACCAAACTTCAATTTCTTGTGCCCACACCTTCACAAGAGTGAAAAAAGCCAAAGCTCCATCAAATCCCCTTTCCAAAGAGCCTCTACCATAGCTCTAGACCAACACCTGAAATCGAGCTTCGTCGAATTCATACCTAGGCATTACACCAAGACTAGGGACTCAATCCCTAGCCTCCTTGGACCCCAACAAACGTGCCGAGCACCTCTGATTGAAACCTCCCTTCTCAGAGCAAAGGTATAAAACTTCTCCTTCTCCCGAGCTTATTTTGATTCTCCATTTACTTAAGCTTGATTTCATGACATCTTAACCGTATGGATGTGTTCATCTCACTTAGATGAGTCCATTGGAGCAAACCCGAAGCAATTTGGTTGAGTCTAGGCTGTGATCTTAAGGTTTTAGTGTGGACAGGTACGTGATCATTCTATCGGGGACGATGGCGGGGAGCCGTTCGATCAAGCGTGTATCAAATGAACGGGGGAGATCAAGCCGGAAAACGCTTCGAGACCTAAACCGTGGGCCGAGTCAGCAGCTACGTGGACAACAGCGTCCAACCAAAGCACGCCACGCATGTCTTGAGAGCTTCCTAGGATCTAGTCAACACGCGCTGTTTAAATAGATAAATAGGGCTTTTCCTATTTAGTTAAGTACCATTAACTTAGAAAATTCATAACTTTGTGTAGAAAAATCCTAAAAATAAAATAAAAATACTCATTTTCTCACTGAACAATAGAGAACAATTTGGAACAAATTTCAAGTCCATTTTATGCATATTTTATTTTTAATTAATTAAACACTATTTTGAATCATTGATTCTCCATGCATAATGACACATCACCTTGGCTTGGAATTTTAGCATATTGTAGCCTCCGTCAGGGGAAGTATTCTTTAATTTTGCCAAAGTCAGAGGAGCTTCCTATATAGAGACCCATATTTTTCAAGATATTTCACATAATTTCTTTAAAATAATCATGGAAATTAGCATATTGGTTATAAAATCCTAAGAAAATTTTGGAAGGTCTACCATGACCAGAGAAACCTTTGAAAATAATTTCATGGGTCAGGTCATTTAAAACATCCTTAAATTTTCCAAATACTAAATCACTCAGAAAAACCTTTGGAAATAATTTTATGGGTCAAGTCATTTAAAATGCACTTAAATTTTGCAAATACCATGAAAATTAGCATATTGATTATAAAATTCTAAGAAAATTTTGGAAGGTCCACCATGACTAGAGAAATTGGAAATAATTTCATGGGTTAAGTCATTTAAAATGTCTTTCAATTTTACAAATAATAAATCACTAAGATAATTAATTTTGAAAAATTTAAACCTTTAAATGACTTAATTTTTTATCTCCACTGTGATTTATGATCCCGAGAACTCATCATAAAAGTTTCAAAATATTTTGAGTTCATTTGACACCTTAAGTTGATTTTTATAGATAAATACCACTTTTAACACTTAAATGATTTTTAAAAATCAAAATATAACTAAAAAAATTATGAAACTTAGTTTTTTGAGTTTTCTGTGATAGGGGTATTGTCTAAAAATAAAATGATATTTAAAATAAAAAATTAATTTTTAGCCTATTCTAAATATTTAAATAATTAAAAATTCATAAAAATCATAAAAATAAAAAAAAAAACTCATGAAAATGTTTTAAATTGTTTCCTAATCACTTAGGAATAATTAGAATATTTTTCCTGATTTTCTAAATAAAGATAAACTTAAAAATAATTTTTTAAAAAAGGCTAAAAATGAGTTTTCACTAAAATAATTCCAATAAATCAAAGAAAAATAAAAAAAATATAAACTTTACTCCTATGAGTTTTTTTACCTTAGAGAGATTTTTCAAAAATACAAAACTTAATTTTTACCACTTAAAATATTTTATTTTTATTAAATAACCCAGAACTTAAAATAATTCTAATAAATCACAGAGAATTCAAAAAATTATGAAATTTGTTCCAAGGACTTCCCTTGTCTAGTTCTACCTCCAATAAAAATTCAATGGATTATAATTTACCTTGGCGAAGTTAGGAATTTTCTTTGAAAAATCCTATCTTTACATGAAAATAATTACAAAAATTAAATTTAATTTTGAAAAAATCACATTTTCTCCTCTAATGTCTTAATAAACCCATGAATTAGGTAGGATAAAAATTTCAAATTCATTTGAATTGAATTTGACAAATTATGAAGTATTAGAGCCTTGGGGGCAAATGTGTAATTTTGGAAATTTAGCCTTAATTATCATTTAGACTTAAGTCAAGGAGGGGAATGGGTAACCTCTGATCTTAATCAAATTATTTGATGCTTGAAACACAAGGGGTTAATTGGTAGAAACTAATTTTACTTTCCTCATTAAAAGATAAGTTAATAAATTTCTAAATTATTAAGATTTGGAAGTTTATTAAACTTAGATGATCCTATACTTAGGGGTATAAATTTTGAAGTGAATAATTAATCAATTTAATACCCCTATCTTGATCTTCAAATAAAATCCAAATCATGAATCAGGACCACTTAAAGCTTAACCTTTTCAAGACTAATTAAGACACTCACCTAGGTCTTAAGGGCTTAGTGGTGACTAAGGCTAAAGTAAAAATTGATTAAACAAAAATTAGAGAAATAAACATGATTAAATAAAATATCTTTGAAACACCACTAAGCCCAATTAGGATTAAAATTTGGCTAAGTTTTCAAATTACACTAACTCCCCTTCAAGGTCTTCACCCACATAATTCTCAAATTAAATGATAAGTGATAATTACCCTATTTTTAGGGATAATTGAGACATCAGTGCTCACTGAGTAATAAGGGTATTTATAGGATGAACCATTAAGCAACATAATAAGTTTAAATGGACTCGAGGCTTTTCACCAGTTGGGGAGCGGAAGGCATGGACCTGCTTCCCCCTCCTAACTCATTGGATACCTCAGAGGCCTATCAAACTTAATATTCTTCGCTCAATGAAATCATCCTTAATTAAACATTTAAGGACCCACGAAGATATGACATAGGGTAAGGAAAATTTTCAAAATTTTACCTTTCCTGCCTTCATAAACTGCCTTAACATGCATTTTAAGTTTCAGGTGGTGGAACAAGAAGACTCGTCGGGTACGCTTTTACAGTTTATAGTACCGTCTTTCTTTTGCCTTCTCCTTACATATTTTATGCTTGCATTTACCAACATAAACTTGCATGTTAACCATAACCATAACCAAAACCAAAACTAAAATCAACCAAGATTCCACAACATGCAAAATACAAAATAATTCAAAATTTAATCACAAACATCACACAAAACCACAACTTTAACTAAAATAAGATGTCTCTGGATGATCGGGAATTCGTCGGAGGAGGTAATCTTCGGTTGCTAACGAGGATCTTCATTGTTTAAATGAAATTATGGAACCCATTAAGTTGGGTTTAGTAAGTTCATTTGGACTAAGTGAATCCAATAGAAAATAGTGATGCCGGAACGAGGGAACCGTAGGATCCTAACCGGTGTCGCTCTAATCAACCTTAATATACCCTCATAAAATATAAAAAACTTCAACCATGGGGCCACCTGATTTGACATTATAACTTAACACACTAGATAACTCAAACTTGTCGCGGTAAGGAGCTTGGAGCTAGCATGGTGGGCAGTACGGTCATCTTCAACAGCAAAACCTGTCTTCCCCAGCTAAACCAATCTTCCTTCCTTAGACTTAAAATAACAAAGTTATAGGACTTTGAGGTTGCTTGCTTATGCAACGTAAATCCTCACCTTATCTTTAGGCCTTTGTATAGACCTGCTATATAATATAAGCCCTAACTCGTCTTAGGATT
>JXCR01133545.1:0-12953 GCA_002079205.1 Phalaenopsis hybrid cultivar
GCGGCTTGAGCTACCGCTAGAGCGACAGGCCTTGGATATGCATAATTGCTGGTCGAGAAGGCAGGCGGATTAAAAAAGATTTAAAAAAAACAGAAAAATTACATATATACCTCACAATTCTTATGCATTTACATATCTAACAGTCAAAGTTTGATATTTACACTTATAACGCCTTAGTGTCATAAACTACCGGTGATAATGATATATTTTATATGATGTCAAAGATTTGAGTAATTTACATGTTAAATATGTAAATACATAAATAAATGAATTAAAAGTCAGAGATGAATATGTGGAGGTTTTGGTTGATAGAGTTAAAGAGTGGGAAAGAGGGAGGGAGGATCAAACATTCCAACAAAGTGTTATTTTTGGCAGCTTATGTCATTATTAACCCTAACATTCGGATAAATGTTAAAAAAAAGTTACAAGAAATCAATGATGAAAGAAAATTCAGGTAAAAATGTTGATTTCTGAAGAACAGATTTCCAAACTCATGCAAATCTTAATAAGAATGAACGACAAATGAAAAACAATAACACCGATCGAACATAGTTAGGAGAAGACTCGTGTTTAAGCATATTTGTGGTGACATGAATTATTGTTTTTGCGTTGCATGAAAATCCCACACACAGATTTAAATAACTTATAGTAAGCATGAGACCAAATTTTTTACATGAAAAATCTAAGGAAAAACAACGGGGCTTAGCTCAGTTGAAAAAGTTCACCATGATGATTGAAATTTACAATGATTCACCTTTCTTAGCTATCAAAGTAGGCATAATTAGAAGACAAACTTGTAAGGGTTGCATCTTAAACAATTTGAGATGTAAAAAATTAGCATCAAAATCTATGCTTAATTAAATGATATTTTCTTTTGGGGGAATAATAAGACAAATGGAGATAATGCAAGTTCAAAACTAGAAAACAAGAGTAAATAACAACATATCCATTTTATTTAAAATGTAAATTCTGGCATGGTTGGATGCACATAAACCATATATACTCATGAAAATGTCTTCATCTAACTTCAAAATTGGTTATATTCATATAATACTATGCCCAACATAACAGATTTACAAAAAAATAATGTCATTCATCATAAAAAAATTCATTTTTTTCACAAAAAAAAATTCCCCAAGCATTTAAAACTAGTGTCTTATCATTTGAACATAAACTTAAAAAACGACATAATAAACTAAAATTAACAGTAAGAATTGATGATGCACACTTATCATACCTCACAATCACCTCAGAAAAATATCCACCACCGACCCGGCCGAGAAAATTCCAAATACTCGTCATTGATACAAAAATATGAGTTTCATCATAATGCAAAGATTGGCTCATCTGCCCCAAATTATCAATTACTGTCAATCCTGAACCCGATCCTAACAGAAGTGAAATGAACAGAAGCCAAAAATCCGCCTTTATGAGAGCTTGACTCAATGTAAAGTTCTCCCCCCTCCGCGGCCCTTTCCTCCTTTTCACCCTCACTGCTCCATCCGCGGCCGCCTGAAATAGCTGCGCTTGCAAGTGCTGAATCCTCTTCCACCTCTCCATCGCCGGGAGCAAATCCATACCCTTTGGCTTCTCGTCCTCAACCTCACTTAGAATCACCTCATTCTGCTCTGCGAATTGGTCCGGTCGACTCGTCTCCCCTTTCTGAGCATCAGAAAGGAGCCGTTCTTGATCGGATGAAGCCGCAAGAGGGCCGCAGCTCAATATTAATGGAATTATGATAGGAATTGCTAGTAGAACAACCAATACAACAGTGAACAAAAAGATCACACTTTGGTGCAAATCAACAAGGTCTTCAAGGAGGAGGACGCCCATAAGGTAGGCAGCTAAGAGCAAGCAAACACTGTAAATAAACACGAAGCTGGTGTTATCTGACGGCCTCACTTGTTTGTGCCCGCCAACCGGTCTAACAATGAACATAAGAGCGATTACCACCATGGAAGGTCCTACGGCAACCATGAAGATGAGGGCGGCGTGATCGGGCGAGTGTATGGTCGTATATAACTGAGTCAATATTGCGCCACTCAGGCCGGCGAAGCCCTTAAGAATCCCTACTACTGGCCCCCGGCTCTTGGGAAAATTCTGCACGCAGGAAACTAGTGCGGCGGTGTTGAAGTATGTCTCCCCATTGCTACCTATAAATATAAGGAAGCACATCTGCATAATATGATGATTATCAGATCATTTATTACTGTAACTTATAGCAAAAATTAAGAAAACTTGAAGAGAAAGCAAAACAGCAGCGTGATACTGAAGTAAGGATGAATTACCCTGAATTAATATTTCATTAATTATCATTATTGTTAGGCTCATTTGGGCTGATTGGGGTTGGTTTTAAGAATCCTTATTTGTCGTTTTTGTTAATTACTGAATGTTGCTCCAGTTATTAGAATTTTTCTTATGAATTGAATTTGAATAACTTCTGTCCATGCTTTCTTCTATCTACCTTTTTTTCTTGTCGTCTAATCATTAATTGTTTCATGCAAATCAATTCCATTGTTTGACCCAAAACTCCAAATCTGTTCCAAAATGTTATCTTAACAAAAATGCCGACTTTAAAAATTGCTAAAAACAACACATTTATAGAGATTTCATGTCCAACTCTTTCTTCCAAGACCTCAAGCAATGGAATATTTCAATATTACCCACAACCTCTGATAAAAATGTTACTAAAATGTGAACCTTTGCACTTTACTGCAGAATCACAATAAATATCAGTACTGATTGGGATTTGGACCTTAATAGAAATCTAAGATAGCTTTTGTAAGCAAGAAAAAACTTAATCAATGAAAACAAAGGAAGAAGCCCAATCAATATAGCTTGAAACTCCAACAATGTTTAAATTAAAGCCTTAGAGGTAAATATATAAACCCAGAAGAGATTATTACAGTTCTAGCATTCTAACAATACCAAATTACCAAAAGATCCAAAACAAATTAAAAATAAAACCAAAAGATCCATTCAAGGACAGCCCACATCGCACATCTTGGGGATTCAACTCAAGCAAGAATTAGTGAATCTTGCAGATCCAAAATCAGCATGCCTTAACAAGATTAAAACTTGAAAATTACTAACTCCTGCTAATCCCTATATACAAAACGAGATCATNAAAAACGAAATCATAAAAACACAGAACAAACACAAAAGAATCATAAACAGAGAATCATCAAACAAGCCGAAATAATGAAAAAAAAAAGGTATCTTTTTAACGTTAAAGCAGAGATTTATTAATTAAACTCACCGCCCAAAGAGGAAGCGGGGGAGTCCGANTACAGAGAATCATCAAACAAGCCGAAATAATGAAAAAAAAAGTATCTTTTTAACGTTAAAGCAGAGATTTATTAATTAAACTCACCGCCCAAAGAGGAAGCGGGGGAGTCCGANAACAGAGAATCATCAAACAGGCCGAAATAATGAAAAAAAGGTATCTTTTTAACGTTAAAGCAAAGATTTATTAATTAAACTCACCGCCCAAAGAGGAAGCGGGGGAGTCCGACCAGTGACGGTAAGCCAGACCAAGCCATATCCGATAAAATTCTGGAAAGAGCCGATAAGCAGCGCCATCCAGAGAGGGAGAATCTCACACAGAATTCCGGCGAGAAATCCCACGCTGTCGCCGATATCCTTCGCGACGCCCACTGCGGCGATCTGCCGCTGGTTATAACCCATCGAGTGCTTTATTACAGGCGACAGACTCCCGTAAACATAGCCGATCCCAGCACACGACTGCATCCACATTGCGCCAACGAACACCAGCCATCGGTTGTGGAAGAAGGAGGACAGGTGTGCTTGGAATCCATCCATCCGGCAAAAAAAAAATTGATGTATTTAAAGAAGAAATCGCCGATCGTTGAAACAAAAACCAGTAAAGATTGCTTTTTGTTTTTTCCCTTATGCTTCTACAGAGTGCAATCTCATCGTCTTCTTCCTCGGCCTCACCAGCAATGGAGAGGGAAAATACAAATTAAATAAGCGATCTGCGAAGTTGAGACTTGAAAAACTGTTCTTATGATGAAAGATTTTTATAACACNAAATGATGGATTTAAAGAAGAAAGCGCCGATCTTTGAAACAAAAACCAGTAAAGATTGCTTTTTTNTGATGGATTTAAAGAAGAAAGCGCCGATCTTTGAAACAAAAACCAGTAAAGATTGCTTTTTTTTTTCCTTATGCTTCTACAGAGTGCAATCTCATCGTCTTCTTCCCCGGCCTCACCAGCAATGGAGAGGGAAAAAACAAATTAAATAAGCGATCTGCGAAGTTGAGACTTGAAAAACTGTTCTTATGATGAAAGATTTTTATAACACTGGTTCGATTAGGGACAAAAATCTGAAAAGGACAACAAAGGAGGGATTTTTATGGGGGGTGATGATTGAAGACAGGTGTGGGAAGAGGCAGATAGATATTAGATGGATTGGCGCGGAGACTGTTATCTTCACAGGAGATATGGGAGTTAATAAAATCCCTAAATCGCCCCTAAATTTGCGGGCGATATTTGGGGGAAAGGGCAGATTTAGTAAAATGAACAACTGAGATCAGATTGGGCATCATATTTCTTATTTGTTTTAACAGTGTTTTAACATAATACAGATCGATGTTAGGTTTATTTTTTAAATTAAGTCTGAGATTTTTTCATGTCTGTTGGCGTTTTAAGATATTTTAAGATGGGGGCATTTACATGTATGCCACACAATTCTTATGTATTTACATATCGAAACGTAACAATAATTATATTTACATGCATATCATTCATATCTTTAATGCGTCATCAAAAATATTATCTATCATTATCTTTTTAAAAATGATGATAGCTTTTCGTGCATAGGTTTATGACACAAATGTGTTATAAATTTAAACATTAAACATTTAAGTATTGCATATGTAAATACAATAGAATTGTGTGGTGTGTATGCAAATTTTCCTTTTAGATAAGGTAGTATTGGTTTTAGGAAATTCCTAGAAAAATAAGTAAGGGTTTATTTAGAATCACTTATTTTTTAAATTTATTCATTTAATGCGTTTTTTTAATTATGTTTTATTATTTTTTAAAATAAAGTAAGCTATTTTTGAATAAATTTAAAGTAACTTTAATATGTCTTGAGTATTGTTAAAAACACAAAGTTTGAAAATGAGCTAATAAAAATAAATTTTAAGCGAAAGAAGTGATGTGTTATCAAGTAAATTTTATCATGCACGAATCTTGAAACATTTTGAGTCTCGTCTTATTTTTAACAAGTTTATAGCAAAACTTAGCATCTCAAGAAGACGAACTTAATGATATTAAAAGTAATTCAATTAGCCCATATTATACACTTGAAGTGTAGTCGAAAGTTTTGATGCATCAATTGAAAAGCTAAACAATGTCAAAATTTGTCAAGTTTACAGTAAAATCAAGTGACACAACGAAAGAAATATAGTAAGCCTAAAATCATCTAATTATGAAGTTTTTAAGACACTTAAATATCGAAAAAATTACTTCTTATTAAGTGAATCAATATGAATTGTCTGATAGAGAGTGCTGGGAGATTAAAGAAATTTACAAAAATGCCTCATATAATTATAAATAGGCCTCCATTTTCACTTGAAGGAGAGGGATAAGAGAAGAGTCACTTGACTAGTAGAACTCTTAAGTTAGGCGGTACTCGCTAGTTGCCAAAGATCGTGGTTGACCACCACCAAAGGTCACCATCGATCATTAGTGTGTATCATTGACCACCAGCCATTATCGACCACCAAAAATTATGATTTTGATAGCTCTATTATGGTTGTTATAATGTCCTACAACTATGTCTTATGTAACCAACTGCAGTTGTTACCGTCTCTAACTATGACTATAGAAGCTTTATTATGGTTTTCATAGCCATAAACTGCAACTTCTATAGTGTAATATGGCTTACATAGCCAACTATGAATATTCTAGCCCCACCATGCTATAGTGTAATATGGCTTACAACAGTTTTAGTCCCTACTACTCTTATACAATTATATATGTTAGATTATTTCAAAGCAGCTATGATTTTAACATAATCTAGTAATTTCATCTTATCTAATTCAGGGGAAGAGTGAATCTCTGTACTTCTGATTATAGTGTAAGTTATTTTAATTGGGTCAGACCATGTGTTTTCTTCTTTCTTTTCTTCTCTTTTTAGGGGCTTTCAACATAAAAAATCACAGTCTCTTACCATGAATTTTCTTTTATCAGTGTGTGTGCTGGATCTTTGTGTGACACAAAGATGTTAAATTATTACTATAATATCGTTAATTTTTTAACATGCAACAATTTGGGGTCATTTTGTAGGAAACATAGTCCCACCTTTTTATGTCTTCTAAGCATAACACTCGCAATAATGTACATCCGCAATTCTAAAGGATAGTCTCAAAATCATAATGTTAGACCTCTAATTCTATTTCCCTAGATAGAAATTACTATATTGGCAAAGGAACCTCTTTTATACCCTTGGAAGATCATGTGATTATAATGAAGGAATCAAAAACAAAATTCTTTAGCTCTTATATAAGGATCAATAACTGACATCAATGCCAACTAACAGAGCTTACTCATCATAATATTAACCGTTGATTGGAAATGCCCAACTTGAAGATATTGATCTGATGCCCCCTCTTCATCTCGACCAAAAAGTTGACCTCCTTGATATTGTCAATTTAACACAATTATCTCTCTCATCGACCTCAACATTAGCTCACGTGGTCACTTCCACCAAATTTGTGGTCATACCACCGAATCATGTCATTAACTTAAGCAATAAATTAAAAGGCAAATTCGGTAGGAATATTTGGACCGATTAATATAAAATAACCAGGCTCGTGTGGATAACGCCCCGCTGAGGGGAACAAACTAAAAAGCAATAACAAAGCAGTTTACCAATCCCTTTCTTGAGTGTGGTTGTAATCATATTTCCAAGAAAATGAATTATCCATATGGACCTACAACCCTAACTCAAGAAGCACATAATATTTTTGACACCTTATTTTGAGCTTAATCATTCCCAAGGGGATTTGGTTCGATCTCTTCCACACATGTTAAAGTCATAGAACAAAATCAAGAAGCACATAATTCTTGATGGATTACATTCGACCTCATCTACACATCTTAATGTCGTCGATCCATTGTCCAACCATTAGCTTATGATATGTCAAAAATCTTCAGTGGATTATAATTAATATTGTCCACACATGTTGACATTGTTGAGTTATGCTCTGACCAATAAGCTATGATAGGTCTAACATTCTTAGTAGATTTCCTACGACCCCTTCTATACAAGTTAATGCCATTTAGTAGCACTTCAATAAATAACCTTGAAACATCTAACATTCTTGATGGATTTTTTATGACCTTTTTTACACAAGTTCTCTAACAAATAACCTTTGATAGGTCTAGCATCCTTGATGAAATTCTTTTAACCTCTTCCTAATAGGTTATTGTCATCATGTTATTCTGTAACAAAAAACCTGAGAAGGTCTAACACCCTTTATGAATTTCTTAGGACCTCTTCCATATAGATTTATATCATCGAGTAACAGTTCAACAAACAACCTCAAAAGAATTAATATGCTTGATGGATTTCCTATGACCTCTTCATATATGTTAATTTCTTTGAGTAACACTCTATCAAATAACCTTTGATAGGTGTAACAACTTTGATGATTTTTTAAAATCTTTTACATAGGTTAATATCATCGAATAATACTCCAAGAAGTAGTCTCTAATAGGTCGAACATCCTTCATGGATTTTTCATGATATTATATATACATATTAATTGTGTATACATAACCTCAGATAAGACAAACATCTTTAATGAATTTCTCATAACATCTTATAGATAAATGACCTTAAATATGTCATCCATCTTTAGTCAATTTCTCATGGCATCTTATATGCATGATGCCCTTAAATAAGTTCAAGCATCATTAAGATATTTCTTATGTTCTCTTCTATACAATTAATGTTATGCAAATAACCTTAAATAGTTTGGTTGTTGCTTGGTCTGCACCATTAGATCATTCCCATTTCTATGCTTCTATCCAATAATGAAAGGCATTTGTTTCGACTCTCTAATATGAAGACTTAGACTAAAAGAGAAAATTCAAAGGAACTTTTAAGCCTTTAAATACTTTTAAGCTTCAATATTTCATCACATTCAAACCTACTATATTACTAATTGTGCCTTCAAATTGTCATTGCTTATCAATGATGTTAGTGCCCAACAATTTCAGATTATCACTATCCTTAAATCATCATTAAATTTCTGTTGCTCGATAATCCCCAACACTGTTATATTACTCTTGGACTGTCAACATGATTGAGTTACTTTAGTCAAGCTGCCATTATTTGATCATCATCGCCTAAATACATAAAACCATGAATGCTTTTTAATCTTATTCATGTCAACATCGATGTTTATTGAGTGAAAAAATATATGAAAATATGCATTATATACCTACCTTTAATTCATGTTTATTTCATCTTTTGGCTTAGTTTTTTTGTGTTTTTATAAAGAAAAGCTCATTAAAAAAATTTAAAAGGATTTAACGACTTTTATTGGAGCACGTCAATGTCCTGCCTTGTGCCTTGGCACCATGTTTAAATTAGAGATCACACAAATGCTCGATAGTTCAAGGCCTAGGTACCATCCAACTAGAACCTAAGAAATCAAAACTTAGCACTGCAACGCCATAGGTGTAGCGTTACAAAATCAAACAATGATAGAAAAAGGAGTACAAAATAGAGAGAGCCTAGGCATCACCTAGACAATGCCTAGAAGCTAAATCCAATGCTTCAAAGCCATTATTATTAAAGTTTTGACACTATTGAAGTCAACTCAAAGAACTAGGAATTCAGGAGCATGACACCTCTGCACCAATCCTTGAGCGTCACATCGCTTATCCCAATGCTTAAGCACCATAACTGTAGAGTTGTTGTGCAATTGTCCCGACAAAATAGTTATTAACAGTAGAGTTTAGAGTTTTTAGAGTGAGTAAGTCTATTATAAAGATTTTTTTTGTTATTTGCTTAGTTTGGTGGACCAAGGAGAAGAAATCATTGGAAGGACTTCAAGATTTCTACAGATTACTAGGTTCTTTTGTTCTAATATTGTTATTCTCATATTACAAATATTACAAAATTTGTTTTATCATTTTAAGCAGATTTACTTTTTTTCTTTTATTGTGATACTATGCTAAGCTAAGCACTATTGTCCTTATGAATTTTTAAAGCTTTTTAAAAGAATTTTATAAATTAGTTTTAATGATTTTAAAACTTTAAAAAGTTGTTTGTGAATCACCTTTTTAATTTAGCATCTAGTAATCACCATACTGGTGTTTAAAATTTAGTATGAAGTTAAGATATAAATATAGTCCTTTGCACATGTGAATCCACAACTTTTTTTATAAGAAAATAGGCATATTATTCTTAAAAATTTACAATCACTTAGGGAAGCGTGCTTATCCAATTTTTTGAAGCAACTTTGAGTATAGACATGGCCTTAAGGTTTTGATATTAGCTTTCTATTGCTATCGATGCAAGTTAACGACTTACCTTATTTATATCATTTTTAAGAATTCATTTTATCGACTAAAAATCCATAGGAGATCTTTATTACATTTGGTATTCCTTAAAAAAATGGAAAACAAAAAATCACATTTTCTAAAGAATTATCTCATTGGATGGATTTTAAATACTCAAATTAGTGAATGACCTTAATTCATGTTCAAATTTTAAATTTTCATGAGAATAATTATTTATCAAAATTTTATGATATTATTTACATGGCATATGCCCTTATGTGAGCCTGTGTAAAATCAAGTTAATTTTTTTGGCACCTTTACTAAGGATTTAATAGTGTTTTGTGTGAATTGAGGTTAACAATAATAAAAGGAACCTATTTTAGCTCATAATTTATTTTCTTGTTCACTATAGTTACATGCTTTTTCCTTACAGTGCATTGTAGGTGGGATACTTTTATGATGAGCAATTGAAAAATTTTCATAGATCTTAGAAAATTTCTATGTAAATAATCAAACTTTTCGTTTAAAGAATAATATACTATCCAGAGGGATGTAAATATTAACTTAAAATGGATGTAAAACACCTATACTTTTATGATGCTTTTTCCTTACAGTGCATTGTAGGTGGGATACATGCCAATTGGATGAGAAAAATCGTCAAGGTTTATGGTTCTATGGAACCAAGCTTTTTCCCCTACTTTATAACGGTAACAGAAGATTTATTTTATTATGGAGTCTGGTATCTCTATGAAGGGAATCCCTCATAGTTTATTATATCTCAAGCGTTATGACTCCCGAGACTACTCTTGATTAAAGTATTAGCTTATATTGCTCATGGTTATACAAAAAATGTCCTTGAGATTGAAAGAAATTAAGTGGAATTGAAGGGTTAGGACTTACATTCTAATGAAGATTTGTTTTAGAAAGTACCAAAAAAGGGATAACCAAATCTGTGAAGAAGGATGGCCCCGGAGAGTAGAATTGATAAGTTTGTTGAGAGAAAGTGGAGTTTTGATTTGGAAGACTATGAGGTGTTTAAAATGATTGATTAATTTATTTTGGGTGGATTGGTTTTGGGTTAAAAAGACTATAACTTGAGTGATTCACTTGAGCTGAAAACTTAATTTGTTTTGATTTAATTTGACAAGCTTGATTTGAGTTATGATCGGTTAGATTGATTAGGATTTTTGAGCTATGAAGGTCATTAAAGTTTGTTTATAGTTTATTTTAAATTTATTTGAAGGTTTCAAATGTTTAAATTTTGTTGAAGTTTGTTAGTTTTAATTGAGTTTTATTTAATGTTTATTGAAATTTATTTGAAACTTGTTTGAATTTGGTTAAAGTTTATTAAATTTCATTTAAATTATGTTTGAGTTATTAAAATTTATTTGAAAGCACTTGAAGTTATTTTGAAATTTACTTGAAGAATTGGTTAAAGTTTGCTAATATTGGTAAAATTTTGTTAAAATTTATTTTAGTTCTTAAAGTTTTTTAAGGTTTGATAAATTTTTTAAAGTTAATTAAGGTTTATTAAAGTTTGATAAATTTTATCAAAGTTTGTTAAGGTTTATTAAAGTTTCTTAAATTTTATTAAAATTAATTAAATTTGAGATAATAGGTTTTGAGGCTTTAAATTTTCTTTTAGTTTTTTGAACAATTTTAGTTGAAGTTGAGGGTTTGATGTTAAGGTTTGAAGTTGAAGGTTTGACGTTAAGAATTTTAAAGTTGAGGATTTAGTTTTGAGATTTGAAATTGAAAATCTTGAAGTTAAGGATTTGAGGNATTTGTTAAAGTTTGATAAATTTTATCAAAGTTTGTTAAGGTTTATTAAGGTTTCTTAAATTTTATTAAAATTAATTAAATTTGAGATAATAGTTTTTGAGGTTTTAAATTTTCTTTTAGTGTTTTGAACAATTTTAGTTGAATTTGAGGGTTTGATGTTAAGGTTTGAAGTTGAAGGTTCGAAGTTAAGAATTTTAAAGTTGAGGATTTAGTTTTGAGATTTGAAATTGAAAATCTTGAAGTTAAGGATTTGAGCTTTGAAGGTTTGATTGATAATGAAAGTTTGGTTCGACTTTAACCCTAAATTAGAGGGGGGATTAGATTAGAAGGAATTCTAAATGAAAGTGAAGCCTTAATCTTAAAACCAGATTCTAGAAGGAGGCTAAATGGGTGTACTAAACTAATTTTTAGGAATAACGCCTCTGATCAATATGCACATGAACTTTCATAATCCTTGGTGCTTTAGTATCATTAGATTATTAACAAATTGACAGTAAGGGGTCTCCACTGTTACCATAACAGTTTTGGTGAATGTAGACATTCTCTTTATTAGGTAGTTTTAGGTGCCTCAGTCAGTAACCATAGACTATGCTATTATAGATGCCTAAATAATGCAAGGGGTAGGCCTTTTTGTTTTATATATCCTAGTCCTTAGCATTAACTACTTATACATAGTATACTAACCTTGGCTTCTAGACTTGACTGTTCAAGGGTGTATGTAATCCTTGATTTTGTTTCTAAGTTGGCTAACATAGGGTTCACAGTTGATCTGCCCAGTGGTGATTCTCATGATTTAAGATAGTGAATTTTAAATTTATTTAGGGAGTTCAATATTTAATTTATCATTTCTTAACTCCCAATTTGTCAGTTATTATAAAAATCAAAGTCTTCTAAGCTCTAGTTTTGCAGTTGGTTTTCTATCATAAGTGTTTACCATTGATTCTCCTCTTAGGTTTGACTTCTATTGTTTGGTTTTACCATCCCATATTGAAGCTTATATATATGGAAAAGTTTCACTTAGGCCTTTCAAATTTATACTCTTCGTACTTAAGTTTCATTCACATGCTTACTTTTTAAAATTTTTACACATATGTAAAAGATAGTTATGTAAAGTATTTTTGTCACACAAATGTATTATTAGGATGCAAATGCATCTTAATGAGGGAAACATGTGAACATGAAGCTGCCCAAAAAACTTATATGCTTACGGGTTAAGCCTATAAAACACATGTTCCTAAAAGTGAACATATTTATTTATGGGCCAAACCTATAAACATGTACATGTATTACATAAGCTAGCTGCTCAGAAAGATTTTCAAAATTACATAATTTTTGTATGAGAATTTATGCAATCGGTAAGCTCATAAGGAAATTTCTTTTTGAAAAAGGTTTACCTACGTTTAAAAAAAGTTTTTAAGCAAACTATATTTGGATAAAGGCTCTAGCCTAAGATTTTGTTCTTGTTTTAAAAAGAGTTTTGTTTGGCTTTTCTTCTTTAAAAAAGTTTCACTTTAAATATTGAAAAAGTTTTATTTGATTTCCAACCTAAAAGACTTTTGTTTAAGTTTTATTATTTTGAAAGAAATTTTGTTTTGTTTAAATATTTTACTTTAAATTGTTAATTTTAA
>JXCR01133547.1:5066-25318 GCA_002079205.1 Phalaenopsis hybrid cultivar
CCTCCATTGATATTCTCAAAGATAAAGTGCTTGCCAATCTCTATATGTTCAGTCTAATCATGGTGTACCGAATTCTTTGAAATGTTGATGGTTGATTGGTTATCATTGAATATCTTAATAGTGCTTTAGTTTTCCATGTGAAGTCCCATCAGTAGCTTTTTTAGGCACATCCCTTCACAAATTTCTTGGTTTAAGACACGATACTCAAATTCAGCAGTATTTCTTGCCACCACAGCTTGTTTTTTATTTCTCCAAGTAACAATGTTACCCCATACAAATGAACAAGAACTTGTGGTTGACTTTTTATCAGTTAGTTCTTTTGCCCAGCTAACATCAGTGTAGATTTCAATTCACGGATCTCAGTCTTTTTGAATATGAATCCATGTCATGGAGTCATCTTTAGGTACCTCAAAATTCGAAGGACCGCTTCTAAATGATTTTCATTTGAATCCTTCATATGTTTGCTCACTACGCTCAGTAAAAGTAATGTCAGGTTTTGTATGTGACAGATAAATAAGTTGCCTTATAAGTCTTTCATACCTCCCTTTTCCAACTGCTAGTTTATCCTCTAATTTTGATGCTCGTTGATTGGGATTCATAGGAGTATCTTTTGGTTTGCATCCCAATATTTTTTGTCTCGTTTAATAAGTTGATGATATATTTTCTCCGGGATATGGCATTTACTTCTTTGGATCTAGTTCTATTCCCAAGAAATATCTTATAGTTCCAAGATCTTTAATCTCAACTCAGAGACCATTGTTCTTTTGATTGTTTCAAGTTTGTTTACGTCATTGTCTGTAAGAATAATGTCATCTACATAGACAATAAGGATGATTACTATGCATTCTTGATTTGATTTCACAAACAAATTGTGATTGACCTGACACTAATAGTTCCTATTGGCAAGAATATGCTCGGTGAACCTTTCAAATCATGCTCTGAGAGATTGTTTTAACTCATACAATAATTTCTTTAGTTCACACACCAGCTTATATCTCAATATAAGTGCACATATAAAACTTAGGCTATATATGAACCATTAAGCAAAGCTGTAAGTTGGACGGTTCAGGGTTTAAGAGCGGTGATGACAAAGTCATCCCCTAATAAAAAAGAATAATATTGCATCCTACGACATCGGGACCTGACCCAGGGACCTGGTGAGAATGTAGGATGATAATATTATTCACTGACACTAAGACTAGCGAGAACCCTTGCCTTTTTAGGTTGTTGGCAATTCTAGCCCGACAATGTGATTGACATGTGGACGGTATTTTCAAAACATATAAATATAATATAAAGATAAAACAAAACAAAATATATCTCTTATAAAACAAATACTTTTGACTACTAAATGAAATTCTACTTTTAAATGCATGACAAACCATAACCTTTGAATGATACAATTTAAATGGTTCTCGTCTAAAAATTGTCCTCTTAAGATTGTCTTGTTGGAAATTTTTAGTTGAATTTCGGGTTTTATATACATGAATGACCACTGGTTGCCTTTGGAGTATTTCGGGAATAATTAAGTTGAACCTACCCCGACTTGAATGCTTACGGTTTTCTTCGATTTTTCGTGTGTTTCCTACGGTTTTCTTTGAGTTTTCGTGAGTTACTTTCAGTTTTCTTCGAATTTTTCATGTGATGTCTTGTCATTTATTCTTTTATATATAAATGTATGTTTGTCCCGCCTGTTAATTTCTCTACTATACTCGTTTACTTTTACCTGCGGCACTAACCCCATTTGCTGGAGCAGTAGACACGCCAGGCACACAAGTTTATTTTTCACTTACTGCTTTTTTTCGCCTTTACTGCACTTCCTTATGGTATATCTTGTTCATACATGCTTTAAATTAATTGCAAGATCTTCAGAATAGAGAACAATAGTATGTTTACTTAAGGTGGATCGCTATGAAACACTAAACCTAAAACTGCTACTACGTGAAGTATGGAGCAATCTTTCGTGGGTAGCACATCGAAGATTTAGTGGACGAAGGATGATGATCTGCAACAGTAAAACAAGTCTACGCCGGCTATACATTTACTTAGTTTAAATAACCCATAGGATTTCGAGGTAGTTTGCCTAGTGCGACATAAATCTCCACTTTATCTTTTAGGCTTTTGGACATCGTGCAATATAAACCCTAACTCGCCTTAGGATTTCGATTTTGTCGTCCGATACGACTTAAATCCTCCTATCTTCTAGGTTATTTGCATAATTGGATATTATGCAAATGTAAGCCCTAAATAATAATTGACAGGATTGAAATTTAAATAAATTAGCTTCTAAAATTTAAAACCCAACTATAGGATAGTTTGGGAAGTCATCGAGGTCCACCTCAAAATCTGTGACATCCCTTATTCTGCCCTCCTTTGGACTCCAAAATAACTTTTCCCATTGGAGTCATTCCCTTCTGATTTTCGTATGTCTAACCGTGAAAGCCTAAACATTAAATTCTTGAAGACAGAACCATTATTCTTAATCGAGAATTTTCATAAGTGATTCTTATCATTTAAGATGTAATTAACTACAGAGGTTTGCCTTTCTAGGGAATTTTAGAATCCATGTAAAATAAACCTATCTAATTCTTATATTAGGTAGGAGAACTTGTCGGTTATACATAAAGTGTTCCGCAGGCTAAATGGATATCACAAAACTCNGCTGTTTGGCCTTCCGTTCCTTGCTGTACCCCCTCCTATCTTGCTGCTACCGCCGAAAACAGCAAGGTTCCGCTGTTTGTCTTGCTGTTTTCCCGCTGTTCCTGCTTTTTACTGCTTGCTGCCGCTCAGGACAGCAAGACACTACTGTCGTGTGGCTGTTTCCCCTCAGTCCAACCCTTTACTACCTTGCCGCAGCCTTTCCAAATCCCTAACGGCCAACACCACCACCACTTTAGCTTCGCCTTAGTTGCGTGTAATGTCATGTTGTTATTATTTCTCATTCAAGTTTGTTGGTTGTAATTTCTTATTTGATTTCAATAAAAATATTTTATTTTTCCCATTATTGTTTGGTTAACTCCTGTATCATTTTGATTTTTTAATAAGGATTGAATGGAGCCAAGCTCTTAAGCATATAGTTTTCTGCATATGTACTCTCTATTGTATAAAAAGAGAAGTGACTTCTCATAAAGTTGTCAAAAAAAGATCTTTTGAAAGATTTATTTATCAATAAAATAAGGTTAAATGTTCCCTGAACTGTTTTTATGGGCTTGTTGGATTATTTTGAACTAGATTGGATGAGTTAGTCTACTATTTTGGACCAAATTTGCTGATTTAAGGGAATAAATTGTACAAATAGCATAGTTTAGGATTACCCCCCAAATAATTAGTCCAGGGATCATTTTGGCCTTTTTTTAAATCCATATATTGACACATAATCAAAGAATATCTGATAAAATAACTTCATGGAATGCATCGAGTGCTTTAATTTGGCCTATAAAGCATGTTACAGCTCGTTTAAGCAATAAAAGTAATTTCATACACGATGCACTAACACGATATTGGTGTTGTTAAAATCAATGAATGTGTTTGTAGAACTTAGAGGAGAATCTCTATTATTTTCTCATAAGTAAATAATAAATATACATACAACTTAGACTAACGCTCATATAGCTGGACGAAAATTCAAACAACGTGATAAAAAGGAAAGAAATGAAAACACAATAATGGATAACTAAGGGAGAATAATTTCTCTCCCTCAACTGTAATTACGGACCTATAGTTTCTTAAACCGGATATGCATATCAACACTTTCCCTTATGTTGAGTTGTATATATCATACATCTCAAACTTGTTGCTGAGATCACTGAAGTGGCCCTTAAGGAAGAGCTTTAGTAAGAATGTCAGAAATTTGATGCTGAGTTGGGATATAGAATAGCTGAACAACCCCTCCATTGATATTCTCAAAGATAAAGTGCTTGCCAATCTCTATATGTTCAGTCTAATCATGGTGTACCGAATTCTTTGAAATGTTGATGGTTGATTGGTTATCATTGAATATCTTAATAGTGCTTTAGTTTTCCATGTGAAGTCCCATCAGTAGCTTTTTTAGGCACATCCCTTCACAAATTTCTTGGTTTAAGACACGATACTCAAATTCAGCAGTATTTCTTGCCACCACAGCTTGTTTTTTATTTCTCCAAGTAACAATGTTACCCCATACAAATGAACAAGAACTTGTGGTTGACTTTTTATCAGTTAGTTCTTTTGCCCAGCTAACATCAGTGTAGATTTCAATTCACGGATCTCAGTCTTTTTGAATATGAATCCATGTCATGGAGTCATCTTTAGGTACCTCAAAATTCGAAGGACCGCTTCTAAATGATTTTCATTTGAATCCTTCATATGTTGGCTCACTACGCTCAGTAAAAGTAATGTCAGGTCTTGTATGTGACAGATAAATAAGTTGCCTTATAAGACTTTCATACCTCCCTTTTCCAACTGTTAGTTTATCCTCTCATTTTGATGCTCGTTGATTGGGATTCATAGGAGTATCTTTTGGTTTGCATCCCAATATTTTTTGTCTCGTTTAATAAGTTGATGATATATTTTCTCCGGGATATGGCATTTACTTCTTTGGATCTAGTTCTATTCCCAAGAAATATCTTATAGTTCCAAGATCTTTAATCTCAACTCAGAGACCATTGTTCTTTTGATTGTTTCAAGTTTGTTTACGTCATTGTCTGTAAGAATAATGTCATCTACATAGACAATAAGGATGATTATTATACATTCTTGATTTGATTTCACAAACAAATTGTGATTGACCTAACACTAATAGTTCCTATTGGCAAGAATATGCTCGGTGAACCTTTCAAATCATGCTCTGAGAGATTGTTTTAACTCATACAATAATTTTTTTAGTTCACACACCAGCTTATATCTCAATATAAGTGCACATATAAAACTTAGGCTATATATGAACCATTAAGCAAAGCTGTAAGTTGGACGGTTCAGGGTTTAAGAGCGGTGATGACAAAGTCATCCCCTAATAAAAAAGAATAATATTGCATCCTACGACATCGGGACCTGACCCAGGGACCTGGTGAGAATGTAGGATGATAATATTATTCACTGACACTAAGACTAGCGAGAACCCTTGCCTTTTTAGGTTGTTGGCAATTCTAGCCCGACAATGTGATTGACATGTGGACGGTATTTTCAAAACATATAAATATAATATAAAGATAAAACAAAACAAAATATATCTCTTATAAAACAAATACTTTTGACTACTAAATGAAATTCTACTTTTAAATGCATGACAAACCATAACCTTTGAATGATACAATTTAAATGGTTCTCGTCTAAAAATTGTCCTCTTAAGATTGTCTTGTTGGAAATTTTTAGTTGAATTTCGGGTTTTATATACATGAATGACCACTGGTTGCCTTTGGAGTATTTCGGGAATAATTAAGTTGAACCTACCCCGACTTGAATGCTTACGGTTTTCTTCGATTTTTCGTGTGTTTCCTACGGTTTTCTTTGAGTTTTCGTGAGTTACTTTCAGTTTTCTTCGAATTTTTCATGTGATGTCTTGTCATTTATTCTTTTATATATAAATGTATGTTTGTCCCGCCTGTTAATTTCTCTACTATACTCGTTTACTTTTACCTGCGGCACTAACCCCATTTGCTGGAGCAGTAGACACGCCAGGCACACAAGTTTATTTTTCACTTACTGCTTTTTTTCGCCTTTACTGCACTTCCTTATGGTATATCTTGTTCATACATGCTTTAAATTAATTGCAAGATCTTCAGAATAGAGAACAATAGTATGTTTACTTAAGGTGGATCGCTATGAAACACTAAACCTAAAACTGCTACTACGTGAAGTATGGAGCAATCTTTCGTGGGTAGCACATCGAAGATTTAGTGGACGAAGGATGATGATCTGCAACAGTAAAACAAGTCTACGCCGGCTATACATTTACTTAGTTTAAATAACCCATAGGATTTCGAGGTAGTTTGCCTAGTGCGACATAAATCTCCACTTTATCTTTTAGGCTTTTGGACATCGTGCAATATAAACCCTAACTCGCCTTAGGATTTCGATTTTGTCGTCCGATACGACTTAAATCCTCCTATCTTCTAGGTTATTTGCATAATTGGATATTATGCAAATGTAAGCCCTAAATAATAATTGACAGGATTGAAATTTAAATAAATTAGCTTCTAAAATTTAAAACCCAACTATAGGATAGTTTGGGAAGTCATCGAGGTCCACCTCAAAATCTGTGACATCCCTTATTCTGCCCTCCTTTGGACTCCAAAATAACTTTTCCCATTGGAGTCATTCCCTTCTGATTTTCGTATGTCTAACCGTGAAAGCCTAAACATTAAATTCTTGAAGACAGAACCATTATTCTTAATCGAGAATTTTCATAAGTGATTCTTATCATTTAAGATGTAATTAACTACAGAGGTTTGCCTTTCTAGGGAATTTTAGAATCCATGTAAAATAAACCTATCTAATTCTTATATTAGGTAGGAGAACTTGTCGGTTATACATAAAGTGTTCCGCAGGCTAAATGGATATCACAAAACTCTTTAGTTTGGGTGGTTAAGCCTACTACAAGTGATATACTTATCCTTCGGGGCAATGTATTACTTGTGGTATCACGCTCAACCATCTAAACTATTGAATATGTGAGATCTATTTGGTCTCATTTTTTTCAAGAATTAAAATATTATTTTCTCATTTATTTCAAAAATCAAAATACTATTTTTCAAAATCACAATTACCCATATATATTAAATTAAATCTAAATTATTTTTGAATTTCCGGTCGACAAGCTTGTGTCTTATTGAAAGCCAACATTATAAAACCCAATTAATAAGGCTGACATAAATTTAGAAAACTCTTCAAGTTAGCTTAAACCAATCTGGCCCTCTTTCTTATAGGGTAAGATCATAAAGGTGCATAACTGGGCTTTCCTCATCCTTGATATTGTAAATTTTATTTTTAAGGATTCTAATTGATACAAGTCTTCCATAATTAGTTTAGGATTCCCATGGATGTATCCCTCATACCAATTAGCTTTTAACTCTCATTTTTGCAAGTTTCATTCCAATCAATTTAGGCTGCAAAATTCCAATAATCTTTCAAATCAAATCTTGTGCTTTCTAACAGATGGAAGCCCATCCCAACCTAAACTCTATCTATTGTTATGTTAAAAAGACCACCAATCAAGTTATTGTGCTCCTGCTTGATGAAGGTCTCATGTGGTCTTTTGTATGACTCTCAATCTCAATCAGTTTCCTTGTGTGACTCCTGTGCTTGCGCTCCCTATATCAATGTCCTCATTCTCCCTTGCAAGCCCTTGTTGACAATAAGCTTTTAGCTTGATTTCATTTCTTGCCCTCAACTCCTCTTTATTGATAAAACCTTTTGCAGAGTTTGTGAGATATATAGCACTTTTGCTTCGCGCATGCTTTTTCGTTAAACCTTGTCCATATATATGAGTGGCCTCAACCGTTGTTGATTCCTTTTGCCTTGGATTTTATGCAACCTTCCCAGCTAGCTTGTTTTGCTGTTCTTCTAACATAGGCTACTCTTTTCCCAACTTATTCATCCAACCACCTCTTCTTAGCCTGACTACTTTCGCTCATTGGGAAGCAAAAGGAAATTGAGTTTGCCTTCCTTGCTCATACCTCATCCTATAGTGCGATTTCTATACTCCTTCCTCTCTACAATCGCAGCACAACCACTTGTTCATGCATAACGCTTCACTAAACTGTTGACAACATGTACAACTTCCTTGAACTCCACATTTCTCTCTCTCTCTCTCTCTCTCACACACACACACACACTCGCGCGTACGGAAGATCATGCATTACTCACTATAACAATTGTTGGGGTATGCTTCATAGCATTTCCTGCAATATAAATTGTGCCACACTATATTGTGTTATCTTTCTGAATAACTTGTAGCTTTCTAGATACAAAAAAATGATCAAAATTCATAAAAGGATGCCGCTTTCTCAATCTCAATTAATGCATGCCTTAAACCTCTGTGATGTTGATCATTCCTCTCCTTTCTATGACATTTGTCAAGGCGAGCCTCACAGCCTTCTTGAAAGAGAAAGAGAAGGGTGGAGATGCCACCTGGGTGAGCCTCCTATAGCCATCTTTTTGCAGATAAATCATGCCTTACCCTACTTTGGCTTGTATTAAGATGAGCTTGTAGTTTTATTAACACTAAATAATCAACGGGAGGTGCTGTCTATTTTTTATTTTACCTTTCCAACCTCTTCATGCTTAACAACATTTCCAAAATAAATAATTAAAAAAACCCTCGATTATAATTATGTTAAAATTGTTGGCACCAATCTTGTGTTGAATTTCTTTACAGATTTAACGAGTATATCAAAATCTCTGAATACCCCATGATTCTAAAGACACTTGAATTTTCTCAAATGTTTAAACTGTCTGACCTGTGAAAATTTGGGTTTATTTAAATGGAGTAAACTCGTATGGTTGACTAAGTCAATATGGGTAACATGTAAGTTAATCTACAAATATTATTTCTTTTACGATTATTGATAAGAATTGCATGGAGCCAATTTGTGAACATGTAAGTGATGCATGAAACAATCCAACTGGGCCTGGTTCGACAAGTTTACACTAATTGTTGTGGGTCATGGTTTCTCTCAAGCCCAATTTAATCACACGATGTTATTCCTATACTCATCTGATGACCGTATTGCTATCCTCATCGTCTATGTTGATGACATCATTCTCACAAGTGATGATCAGTCGGCCTTAGAATCTTTCAAAAGCATCCTGGTTGCATCCTTTAAGATGAAGGATTTGGATTCTCTCATTTCTTTCCTTGGTATGTAAGTAGCTCGGTCCTCTAAAGGCATTAGTCATTCCCAACGCAAATATGTGATTGATTTACTGACTGAAATAAAATTGCTATTGTGCAAACTAGTAGCTGTTTCAATGGATCTCAATGAGAAATTAACAGACTTCACAATGTCGTTATGGTGAACAAGACATACTGCCAACATCTAATGGGGAAAAATCATATATCTCGCCTATACGCGTCTAGACATCTGTCATGCTATTGGTAATGTTAATCAGTTCATGCATGATGCCTAAGAGCATCACCTCACTGTTGTCCGTCTGATTTTCCACTATTTAAAAGACACACCGAGTTCAGGTTTGTTATTCTCTCTTTACTCCTCTCGCTCCATTGTCATTTATACGAACGTCGATTAGGTCGATTTCATCCATGATTGACGATCTATTGCTTTTTCGTCTAGGGAAACCTTATCACGTGGAAAAGCGAAAAACAGTCAGTGGTTGCTCGCAACAGTGTTGAAGCTGAGTTTCAGTCTGTCTCTTAGAGCATGTGAAGTCATCTGGTTGCGCATCATGCTCCGCGAGTTACGTGTGCTGGTCTCCGTTCCTTTGCAACTGTTTTGTGACAAAAAGACCACTATTAGTATTGCAAATAATTTGATTCAACATGATCATATCAAACATATTGAGATTAACCATCATTTTATCAAGCAGAAGCTTAATTTGGGGGAAGTTTGTGTTCCTTTATTTCCATCCATAGGTGAACTCGTAGATATTCTCACAAAGAATCTTCTTCGGCTGCTGTTTGACAATTTTAAGTCCAAGTTGAACATGATTGACATCTATTCTTCAACTTGAGGGGGAGTGTTAAAAGTTATTTCTATTTATTTTATTGCCATTTCTATTATTTTCATTTCTATGTTTATGTCATTCTTTTTTATCCTTCGGGTGTTATTAGGAGTGATTTGGGTATTATAGCTTTTCTTTTATATAACCCTTGTATCTTGTTTTAATATCCTATTCAATATCAATAATAGTATTATGCTTAATTCAAAATTCTACAATAAGCAAGTATGATTTTACAATTTTTTGTTAAAGATCGTGATCATCGCTTTTATCAAGCCACTTTCGCCAGTCAAAGACATGTTGGTTGTTCGTCTTTTTTTTTTCTCACTAGAAGGACATGGACGAAATCAACGAATCTTAATTTGCCTTTGATGACCTTAACAACACTTTTTTGCATGCTAATGACATCAATGTCGCTCAATGAGCACATTGACTTTTTCTCGAAGCTATCATTGTGATTCAACCTAGCACGATTTTGTGCAAGAAATAAATCACCTCCTGCATTCAGTGCAAGGATTAACAGGGCGATCAGAAACCTTATGTCTAAGGATCGATGATCGAGGGATGATTTTCAGATGTCATGGGACCAGAAATCAGTGTCACAAGGTTTTTATTTAAACTGGCCAAAGATAAAAAAAAACTTTTCAATGATGTGTATGCATCGTTTTGGTAATTTATAATATTTTTTAAATTTTGTTTAAATCTATGCCAGAAGAAAAGCTGTTAAGATATCTTGTTTGATAATGAAAAGTTTGATTTTGCCTGAATTAGTGTCCATAATTTTGATGGGCATAGGCTGCCTTTTCATTGAAGAAAGATTTTACGCTAGAGACAACATATAAGGCTAGCTTTGGTGAGGTGTGAATATGGAGAGATAGAAAGAGTAAATATTGGGATGTGTGACTTTGCATTAGAGATGATCTTGCATGCATCCAATCGGCAGCGAAAAGTTGTGCTTAAATTTTAAATGGTCTTACATAAAAAGACTAATTCTGTGCTTATCGCCTATCATAGTGATGATTATTAGTATTTTCTTTAAATTAATGAGAATGGTAACGATCAAAATCAAGTGATCCGACAGTCTCATGAAATAATTAAACTTTTTTATAATTTTTTATTTGATTCAATTGATTCATTTTGAGTAGAAAAAACTCATAATTCCAAGCAAGTTTGAATCTTTTTTTTAGGCTAGCTCAAAATTATCAGCCACTTAATATTATTTTGATCAGTATGTGTTATAAGATATAATTGACATATTAATATTAACGCATAAATCTAGTAACACTCTCTATGCTGGTTTACATTTTTTGTAACATGAATCATATATGAACTGATGAGATTTCAGACTGGAGACTTATCAGTAAGTTGTCGTACGTGGAGACATTCATATTATATAGAAACTAGGTAACCACTGAAGTGATTTTTTATGCGCATTTAAAGTCAGAAGGCGTCGATACTTGGTTTAGATATGCTAAACTACACGCTTAGATTGATAATATTTGACAGCTGCTTGTTTTATTTTTTGTTTTCTGATATCAGAAAAATTATTCACAGATTTAAATATGCCATTGTTGTCACCAATCTCAATCTTTATGCAAAAAAAAAAAAAAGTTCCTTGCCTCGCTCCTCATTTTCCACATCTATTTTGTTATCAGTGGACAAATCTTAAGTTTTTATGGTTTTGCTGCTGCACAATTTCTAGCCTCATCATGGTTTTATGAGAAAATGAGTTTTTCCTTGCTTGAGTTTTCCTGTACTGGGAATTATCTTCTCAGTTATATTTAACATTTTTAATTTAGAAAAGTGTCAAACTTGTCCCCTAACTCTTTGCAGGGAGTTATTTTAGTTCCAGAGCTTATAAAAGTGTCAATTCAGTCCCCAAACTCTTTTAGTACGTGCTGAAATATTCTCCATGGATAACTATTTCAGCTAAAATTTAAAGATTCTGAGGATTTTTTTGATATTTTTATAGACTCTGAGACTAAAATGACCCCATAGAAATAATCAAAGGGTTATTTAGTCAATTTTTTTTTTTAATTACACTTATCGCTGATTTAATTTGTGTTCTAGGATGTTGAACCATCGGCTCCTGTTGAGAAGGAAGAGGAGTGCTGCCATTCTTTCATTCTCAAGGATGACCTGGGAATTGTTTGCCGAGTATGTGGAGTCGTTCATAAGAGCATTGAGACGATTTTTGATTTCCAATGGGCAAAGGTACTATGATCTGGTGTTATATTTTAAGGATATGTTATTTTCTACATGTTATGCAGTTTTTGTTTTACTAATATTACTAGGTGTATTGCACTGATTAATCCTTAAATATTGCTTATGTATTCTATGACTGTATTTTATTTTATTTTAGGGGCATTTACATATATAGCATACAATTCTTATGCATTTACATATCTCGCACCTAAATTTTCATATTTACACACATATCACTCAAATCTTTAATATCACATTTACATACATAGATGTGAGATATGTAAATACATAAGAATTGTATGCTATGTATGTAAATTTTCCTATATTTTATTTACTTTTTCAGACTGTTAGGTGCTGGATGTGTCAGATTTTGCTTGGTATATTAACTTATTATCCCTTCTCTAATATAGTTCTATAAAACATTTTAACTTGTTATCCCTTCTCTAATATAGTTCCATAAAACCCTTGTGTACATCCATAAATCTTTCCATTTTGCAAACTATTATTTTATGATTTATCAAAAATTAATATTATGATAGGATCTTGGAATATAGGTACTCTCACAGGTAAACTAATGGAATTAGTTGATATTATGGTTCATAAGAAGATAAATATCTTATGTATTCAAGGGACTAAATGGGTTGGAGAAAAGGCTAAGGAGTTTGATAGTTTCGGTTTTAAACTTTGGTATTCAGGCAGGGGTCGCACTAGAAATGGTGTATCTGTGATTATATATAAGAGTTTGAAAGATAATGTTGTAAAAATGAATTGAATTAGAGACAAAATTATAGTTTATAAGATTGTTGTTGATACTGAGATTTTTAATGTTATAATTGTTTATGCCCCTGAAGTAAGTTTAGATATAGGTTCAAAAGAAAAATTATGGACTGATCTATGAGAATTAATACAAATGATATCTCTTGAAGAAAGAATTTTTATTGGAGAAGATTTAAATAAACGTGTAGCTAGAGTGGTAGAAGATTTTAGAAATATTTATGATGGCTACGGTTTTGGAGTGATTAATGAAGAAGGTAGAACCTTGTTAGACTTTTTTAACGTATGATTTTGTTATTGTTAATACTTTATTTAAGAAAAGAGATGAGTATATTATTACTTGTAAGAATGGATCTAATAAAACGCATTGATTATTTTCTTATGAGAAAAAGATATCGTTGAGAATGTAAAAATTGTAAGGTAATTCCAAATGAAAATTTAAGTACTCAACATCGATTATTAGTTCTAGATTTTAAGATAAAGAGTCGTAAGATAAATAATACAAGAAAGCATTGTCATATAATTAGATTGGGGTATCTAAAAGATACAAATAAAATTATTGTTATGAGTAAATTTCAAGATTTCAAGATTTGGGATGTTCATGAAGAAACAAATTCTACGTGGGATAAAGTAACAAACACGATCAAACAAGTGGCATAAGATTAGTTGGTGGTGGAATAATAATGTGTAAGAAAAGATAAAATATAAAAATTTGTGTTATAAAAATTAGTTTAAATATAAAAGTTTAGAGAACTAGAAAAAATATTAGGTGGGCATAAGGAGTCTTAAAAAGCAATTTGTGATGCTAAAAATTTTGTTTTTAGTGATATTTGTAATAGATTAGGTGCTAAAGATGATGAAAAGTATAGCTAAACAAAGAGAAAAGACAATAAAAATTTAATTCAAGAAAAATGTATTAAAGATGAAAATAAAAAAAAAAGGAAGATATTCAACATGGATTTGGGAGCTATTTTGATAAATTTTTTAATGAAGTTTATGAAAAAACGATTTACCTTAATGTTCTTAATATTGTTAATAATAATAAAATGTTTTATTTTACCATCACATTAATTAAAAAGAAGTTGAGGAGGCTTGGAAAATCATTAGGACCCGATGATATCCTAATTGAAGTGTGGAAATATTTAGGAGATGTGGGAGTTTCTTGGCGTATTACACCTTTTAATATTATTGTAATAGATAAAAAGATGGTTGATGAGTAGAGGAAGAGTATTTTCGTCCCCCTTTTTAAGAATAAATGGAAAGGGGATGCACGAGCATGCTAATTATAAAGGAATTAAATTGATGTGTCGTACTTTAAAATTATGAGATATGCAATTTTAGTAATAGTAGTTATAGTGGCAGAGTTGTAACTATGAGCGATTAAATCATTAAAAGGTGTTAACATTTTAGATATCTTGGGTCTATTGTTCAAAGTGATGGGTTATATAGATGGGGATGTTATTAGTAGAATCCAAGTTGGTTGCTTGAAATTGAGAAATGCATTGGGCCTATTGTGTAATAAAAATGTACCGCTTGGACTTGAAGGAAAATTTTATAAGATGGTGGTGAGACCTGCAATACTCTATGGCACAGAATGTTGTCTTTTAAAAGAGAAGCATAAAACAAAGTTGTTGCGATGAGAATGCTTAGGTGGATGAGATGTTTGCAACTTAAACAAATTGCAAAATGAATTTGTTGGTGACAGGGTTGGTGTAGCTCCAATTGCAGGAAAGAGTCATCTTATATGGTTTGGTCACATTAAACTTCGACCATTTGATGATCTAGTTAGGAGAGTAAATGTTTCAGATTCGACTTATGTTAAGAAAGGCAGAGTTAGATCTAAAAAGACTTAGGTTTATTGTATACAAAATGATCTTAATCTATTAGAATTAAATGAAAATATGACACTCAATAGGACGCAATGGAGAAAAAATATTCATGTAGCCGACCCCACTTAGTGGGATAAAGGCTTGTTGTTGTTGTTGTTGGTTTCATATTAGAAGGGAGACACATGAAATACAATGAAGGGTTAACTAAATTGTAGGGAGGGATCAGAGCGAATTGAGACAATTTGGATTGAAATTGTTAACACTTGAATTGAAATTATTATTTTTTTTTAAAAAGGCAACTTGGATCAAAGCCTTAAATACTTTGTACACAAATTTTGAGGAAAATTCACCTATATAAGTTGGATCTGAGAAACACAACCCTCTTGACGTGCACATCAATCTTAGAGATTGGGGCCTATGATATCTCAAAGGGGATTTCAATATGTTATTGTTTATTAATATGACAAATGCCTTAACCCACACACACACATGAACACACCATCATAAGATTGATATTTCCATATGATAAATAACAATACTTCGAACGGTGTTTTAACTATAGTTCTACTTATTGTAATATTAAATGTGAATTCAGTATTCACTTAAGTATGCTCCATTTATTCAAAAAATGTTTTCACTCAAAATGAAGTACGCCACCAAAGCTTCTATTAGCAACTTATTTTTATTATATGCTTTAGGATTGAAAGTTGAAGGTAAGTAAAGGGCGATGCCAAGGAAGTTTTCATAGTTGAAATACTTAATAAAGATTCACATCGATACCATGTAATTGCTATGTATTTACATAACTAACCCCTAAACTTTATTTTTTATATATATGTCACTTGACCTATGCATTAAAATGTGTATTTCACATTTTAAAAGCTAAAAGTTAAAATAGTGATATTTTTTTATGTAATAATAAATATTTGGGTGGTATACCTGTAAAAAGTAAATTTTAAGTATTAGATATGTAAATACATAGAAATTGTGTGGTATGTATGTATTGAATCCGAGATTGTCCTGTGAATTATACCCAAGGAATAGAGCATAGGACGGGAGGAAGAGAGAGAGAGCGAGAGAAAGAGTGCTCTAATGAACAGTAAAATGAAGGAATTGTGTAATCTTTTATTTATGAAATGTTCCTCTATTTATAGGTAAAAGGAGTACAAGAGTTGAAGCCACATTTATGCCCCTATTAAAATAGAATATGTACATGTTATAATAGGAATTATATTCCCGTGAGCCCAAGGCCTTGTTGCTCTTCAGCTTGGTCATCTCGGTTGACAAGGTGAGACGATTAATATCGTCGGTCGGCCTGTTAGATAGGGACCATCAGTCGGTTGTCCCTTCAGGTAAGAGCAGTAGCCTGGTTATTTGAAGATAGTCAGCAAGACTGATCTAGTCAGTTGGCACTAGCCTGCCAAATGTATTGATTCAGTCATCAACCCTTAATTCTTGCCGAGGGGATTTCTGCAAGCCGAGTAAAATTAGGCCATTGGGCATAGGGTGGGTCATCGTAACCCTTCGAGTAGTTTACCCATTGGGCGAAAAGATCCCGTTGAATGTGGTTGAGGTTTATTACTCCATGATGTCTTGAGGGAATCTTTGGTTGTCCCTAGCATCAAGATTTCATCTGGACGTGCATTGGTAAATTGGTTCATGCGATCTCTGGCTAGCTCTGGTCGTTTTCCAGAGGGCGCAACTTTGCCACGTCATTCTTTCTTAGACATCGGATTGCTTCAAGATTTGTGCATACACATTTTCTGTGCACAACATGTAAGGCCCCAATAGTTAATGCATTGAAAATTATGATAATGAAAAAGGGGATAAGATGGGCCTTGTAGATGGACCATCTCGTTGAAGAATAACTTTACTGTACGAGAAGCACGAGTTTCCTTGCACTGCAAAACAAAGTGGGTTATTTTAGAATATTGTTTGACAACTATTAAAATCGAGTCATATCAAAGTGCAGTTTAAGGTGAACAACAGATAATGAACACTTATGTCGTTAGGGTGCATAACAATTGGCATGGTTTAATAATGGCTTCTTTAGGGACATTTACATGCTCACGACCCAATGCCTATGTATTGACATATCTAACACCTGCACTTTAATTTTTACATTTTTACTGCCCAATTCTTTTATATCACATCCAAAATACCACTTTCAAAAAGTGAAATACACCTTTTTCATGTATAGGCAAGGTGGTATGAATGTAAAAATTAAAGTTTAGGTGTTAGATATGTGAATGCATAAGAATTGGATGGTATGTATGTTAAGTCTTTCCTTCAATTTATCACTTGAATAAGCCACAAGGCTGCCTTCCTAATGAAATGCCACCCATACCCATCTAAGATACATTACAAGCATAATAAGATGTAAGCATATGTTGATATAAGTAATCAATTCCATAAGGAAATCAATGCTTAAAAGTTAGACCTGCTACTTTGAAAAAAAAAGTTGAATTAAATAAGAGACTGAGTTGAGGTAGTATCGGTTATAGATTAGGGTTAGTGAAATTTCTGTATTTGANATCGTTATATCTTAGCAGGCGGTTGTGAGAACCGGCGGCACTTTTCGATCTTTTTACGTGCGCTACTTTAGCGAGTTCTACACTGTAGCGCACTGTCTTGTAACTCTACAGTTCAAAACATAAACATGCTGTTGTAGGCCTATTATGAATCCTTAGAACATCATTTCAATGCATGCTTTGTTATCTCTTTTACTTTTCTCTTATGCTAAGTGCCAAATTGTCCTACTCATTTGCATGAAAATACTAGCACATAGTTTTCTCTTTTATTTCTTCTCTTGATTACCTTCTAATGGTATAAAGCAATTGTGGCACTGCAAGAACACACAAACATTTCCAAAGATTGGATCAAGTGAATTGCATTTTTGAGGATAAAAGATAAGAGGCATTTACATACACATCACACCATTTTTATGCATTTACACATCTAACAGCTGAAAATTCATTTTTACATACATGCCACTCAAATCTCTTAACATCACATCAAAAATACCAACCATCACTATCTTTTTAAGAGCGAAATGCACATTTTCATGCATAGATTCATAATACCAAAGTGATACAAGCATAAATGTCAAGCTCTGCATGTTAGATATGCAAATACATAAGAAATCATATGACATGTATGTAAATTTCCCTAAAAGATAAAACACTATCGAATACAATAATGCCAGCATGCCGCCGCCGCCGCTGTGGTTTTTAATTACAAGTCGTCGCATATCAAGTGCTTACCACGTTATCAGCCCACAGGGAAGTTAGGTTGCTATGCGCTCCATACGCCTCAGGTGGCGCGCACGTTCTGCTCGCTTCGCCATTATATACCTAATGCTAGCTCTCGCAAATTCACTACCAGCAGCCATTATTGCTATATTGTGAGGGAGAGAGAGATGGCGAGCTGCTGGGTGGGTGCGATTATGGTTTTGTTAGGGTTTGCTGCAGCTGCTGTTGCGTCGGCCGGCGGGGAGCTGTGGAAGGGTGAAGATTTGAAGAGCGTTCATGTTGCCGGGAAGGTTCTCTGCCAGGATTGCTCTCAGGGTTGGAATTATTGGGCCCATGCGGCCCAACCTGTTAAAGGTTTGCTGCACATATTTATAATATTCATATTAGGGTCGTTGTTGAGGATCTGATTTCGTGCAGAGTTGGGGTTCGTATATTTGATTTTGAGCCTGCTCGGTTTGAAATTGAATTGAGCTCGGTCAATCTAGCTCAAAATAGAAACGAGCTGGCTCAAATCAAGTTAATTGGATTCGTTTCAGTTTGAAATTTAGCAACATTTTATTTAGCATTATAAATATAATTTTTATAAAGAAAAAATATTTTGAGCCATCTCGAACTAGTTGGAGCTGATCTGTGTGTGTATGGCTTGAAATAGGCTAAAAAAATCTTGATCCGGACTAACAACACCCTATCTACATGTTGGGAAATTTATATATATGACATGCAATTGTCAACTATTTACATACTAACACAAAAAAAATTATATTTTTTTCATTTATGTCACCTAAATCTTTCGAAGAATATAAAAAAATATCATTATAACTTTTAAAAATTGAAATATATAGATTCATGCATAGTTAAAAGTGGTATGTACGTAAAAATTAAAGTTTGGGTGTTAGACATGTAAACGCATAGGGATTGAGTGGTATGCACGTGTATCTAGTTCTTCTATATTTATATATTTATAATCCAACGTTTGATGAATATATTTATAATACTTCGCTGGCATAAATTTATGAATGAAGATTATATATATATATATATATATATATCATATTTTTATTATCACATAAAAAGAACAATTTTTACACATCATTTGCTCAAAATATTAAATATAATATTTTAATTATTCAAAATTTAAATATAATTTTTAACCACTTTTTCTATTTAGTTTTCTTTTTATCTACTAATGAAAAGTTTTAGCTTAAAATATTATATTTTAAATTTGAATGATTAATATGTTATATTTGATATTTTAAGTGATTGTAATGTAAAAACACTTCTTTATAATGATACCTTTCAATTAAGCGAGGAAATATTTTGTGTGAATGGCCAACCATCAGAAGTCACATGGTCGTACACTTCTTCGGCGAGTGACATGATGTCCGGCAGTTGGCCATCCGGACATGCGGATGTACGAATGGAATATTTTTTCCAATTAAGCCACTAACAAATATTACATGAGATATCTTCCTTCTAATAAATTTATTTCTGAATGCTTAAGGTGGCAAAGTAGCGGTGACCTGCACAGACGCGCGGCGGCGAGTGGTTTACTACGGCAGCGACGAGACTGACGATAAGGGCAACTTCGACTTACCGGTCGAACTGANAGCTCTCGCAAATTCACTACCAGCAGCCATTATTGCTATATTGTGAGGGAGAGAGAGATGGCGAGCTGCTGGGTGGGTGCGATTATGGTTTTGTTAGGGTTTGCTGCAGCTGCTGTTGCGTCGGCCGGCGGGGAGCTGTGGAAGGGTGAAGATTTGAAGAGCGTTCATGTTGCCGGGAAGGTTCTCTGCCAGGATTGCTCTCAGGGTTGGAATTATTGGGCCCATGCGGCCCAACCTGTTAAAGGTTTGCTGCACATATTTATAATATTCATATTAGGGTCGTTGTTGAGGATCTGATTTCGTGCAGAGTTGGGGTTCGTATATTTGATTTTGAGCCTGCTCGGTTTGAAATTGAATTGAGCTCGGTCAATCTAGCTCAAAATAGAAACGAGCTGGCTCAAATCAAGTTAATTGGATTCGTTTCAGTTTGAAATTTAGCAACATTTTATTTAGCATTATAAATATAATTTTTATAAAGAAAAAATATTTTGAGCCATCTCGAACTAGTTGGAGCTGATCTGTGTGTGTATGGCTTGAAATAGGCTAAAAAAATCTTGATCCGGACTAACAACACCCTATCTACATGTTGGGAAATTTATATATATGACATGCAATTGTCAACTATTTACATACTAACACAAAAAAAATTATATTTTTTTCATTTATGTCACCTAAATCTTTCGAAGAATATAAAAAAATATCATTATAACTTTTAAAAATTGAAATATATAGATTCATGCATAGTTAAAAGTGGTATGTACGTAAAAATTAAAGTTTGGGTGTTAGACATGTAAACGCATAGGGATTGAGTGGTATGCACGTGTATCTAGTTCTTCTATATTTATATATTTATAATCCAACGTTTGATGAATATATTTATAATACTTCGCTGGCATAAATTTATGAATGAAGATTATATATATATATATATA
>JXCR01133549.1:0-18335 GCA_002079205.1 Phalaenopsis hybrid cultivar
GAAGCACAGGCGAGGCTGAGCGACCCTGTGTATGGCTGCGTTGCCCATATAGTTGCTCTTCAGAAGCAGGTTAGTTATTGTGAACTTCAGTACTGATGCTTTTAGTTATAGGAGTTATGAAACAACAGGATCAAAATCATTAACTTTCTGGAGGTTTTTGATAACATTGTTAAAATAGGATTTGGGTATGAATTTAATCCAATGCTTTCTTAAACCGAAATTTGGCACATTTTTATCTACGATGCCGCTGATGGATTAATAAAGTTTATGAAACAACGACAACAGACACAAGGATTTGACGAAGTGATAAAATTCTCTCAAAAGGATATAGTGGCAGAAGATAAAAAAGGTAGCTGATTGTCACGAATAAATAGTCCCACGTCGGCTAGGTGTAGGGCCGAAAAGTAGTATTTAAGTCCTGGGCTGTCCATCTCTCTTAAGGGCTCTTTTGGGAGATGACAAGTGGTATCAGAGCAGATTACTACTTGTCAGGTGTGTGGACTCTCCATAGTTCAGTGGGGCCTTCGGTGGAGCCGATCCGTGACGAGGGTGTCACGTGATTGGGTGGAGGTGAATGTCAGGACAAATAGTCTCACATCAGATTACTACTTGTCAGGTGTGTGGACTCTCCATAGTTCAGTGGGGCCTTTGGTGGAGCCGATCCGTGACGAGGGTGTCACGTGATTGGGTGGAGGTGAATGTCAGGACAAATAGTCTCACATTGGCTAAGTGTAGAGCCAAAAAATAATATTTAAGTCCTGGGCTGCCCATCTCTTTTAAAGGCTCTTTTGGGAGGTGACATGATGCATCTATTAATTTATATGAAGACATTTATCCAAATTATGTAATCTTAGCCAAATATGCATGTGGTAGTGTAGTGTGAAAGTGAGACATTACTGCCTCAAATAAATCCTTGATTTCCAATCAATATAGCTATACAACTAGCAACATTCACAAGTTTTGAAGAAAATTTGTGGTACGTTTAGGATGATTATAACTAACTAATAATTATTTATAAATTTTTTAAAAAGTGATTTTTTTTTTGAAGTCATATCGAGTAGTTTAATTTTTTTCTCATTTAAGAAGATTATTAATAATTTTCTTATAACTATCATGTTTAAGCAACTTTGATTATGAAAAGCTCTTTTATCAGTAGATTTTAAGAAAATAATCAGTTATAATCAAATAAAAATGATGATAATAGTCTGTAAAATTGAATCCATGAAAAGTTTGACTTGAGATAACTTCCAATAGGTACAAATATTAACAATTTAATTCCCTATAATATTTTTATCAAAATCAATAATTAAAATAATTTCCAAAATCTTATAGACCTTCTTAAGTTAATTTCCCCTAAAGTGACATTAGCAATATTAATTAAACAGTTTGCCCATACCAATAGGTTTGCATGCGTGTGTATGTTAAGGCCATGCCATTTAATATTTTTTAATCTGTATTAAAGAACATTTCATGTTACACAAATTTTTCTTAAGAATGTAAAGTTAAACTCAACATTTATTAATAGAGTTTTCTTTATTTTATTATTATTATTGTTATTTTTTTTTCATGGTTAGGGTTGNACTGTTCATGATGAAAGGTAGCAATATTGCAAGCCCAGTTGGCCCGCGTGAGGACGCAGTTGGCTCATGGGATTGTCATTTCACGGTTTGCTTCTAGGAACCCAATCCCAACGCTTGATGCANTCTGTTCATGATGAAAGGTAGCAATATTGCAAGCCCAGTTGGCCCGCGTAAGGACGCAGTTGGCTCATGGGATTGTCATTTCACGGTTTGCTTCTAGGAACCCAATCCCAACGCTTGATGCAAATAATGCTTTCATCCATCTCTATTCAAACGGGCAGCCTATGACTCTCCAAAGCTATTTAGCTGAAGAGGCTCTCTCTTCCCAGATTTTCTCAAAGAAAAGACCCGCAAATGAAGAATTTGGAGATTAAAGAGGATACCACAAAAAGATAGCTCTCTCATCTTACCTTATCCAAAAGTTTTACCTCTTCCTCTAGCTGGATGCATCGCTTCAATGATAGTCCGTGATCCTCAAAGCTACCTCAGCTGAATTAGGGATTGTGTGAACAGAACACTTATATTATTATGTATAAAGAAGTATTATTACTTCATTACTTCTTGCTCTTATTTACTATGCTGCCACTCCGCAATAGATATATAAAGGGGTGTTCACTCTGTAATAATATATAATAAATAGGATAAATAAACANTGTTCTTATTTACTATGTTGCCACTCCGCAATAGATATATAAAGGGGTGTTCACTCTGTAATAATATATAATAAATAGGATAAATAAACACAATTAAGGTTGTGCTACTTATATTTCTTCAACCTATTTTTGTGCCCCTCTTCTTCCTTTTTCTTTATTCTTCATATGGTATCCGAGCCTTCTTGCTCAACCGCTAGAATGGACTCCAAATTGTCTCTGTAAATCTACAACATCAAATGCTTCACAAGATAAAAGAAGTCAGCATACCAAATTCTCTCAAATTTTTTATGTCCCACATCAAAAGCTTGGCCACTACTCCCCTCACCCAAGAAAATTGCTTGGTATTGAAGGCATAGCTTCTAAACTATTTTTTGCCGATGGCTATGAATAATTCCTAGACAAAACTTTCTCAATTTCTCCACAATTTATTCAAGATGAAAATGGGCTCANTTGCCAATGGCTATGAATAATTCCTAGACAAAACTTTCTCAATTTCTCCACAATTTATTCAAGATGAAAATGGGCTCACGGTTAAAAAACAAGAATACTCGCTCTGGCAACTTATTAATCATACCCTTGCAGCCACAATCTTATTAATTATTTCCTCATCCATTCTACCTCACATTCTTTATCTTAATCATACTTTTGAAATTTGGCAAAGCTTAGAATGCTAACTTTAGTTCATCAATAGATCTCGGGTTATTCAATTGAAAAATGAACTATACTACATAACCATGGGATCAAATTCCATGACTCAGTACCTTATCCATATCAAGACCTAGTAGATAATATTGCGACTGCATGCTCGAAAGTAGACAATAAAGTCATAATTTTATATATTTTGAATGGTCTACCACCCAACTATCAAGGCTTTAAAACAACAATTAGAACTTAACTTCATCCCCTCAAACTAGAGCATTTCAATTCTCTGCCGCATAGTGCAGAATACAACCAACTTCAAGAAAACAATATGATAACACAACAAACGAACAAAAACTCTTTCAAGAATTTCACCACCACTTGCAAATTCAACAATAGTAATCTTGCCAACAACAACAATCAATCAAAACTAAGAATCAGTACCACATGCCAAATTNTCATATCCATATCAAGACCCTAGTAGATAATATTGCGACTGCATGCACGAAAGTAGACAATAAAGTCATAATTTTATATATTTTGAATGGTCTACCACCCAACTATCAAGGTTTTAAAACAACAATTAGAACTTAACTTCATCCCCTCAAACTAGAGCATTTCAATTCTCTACCGCATAGTGAAGAATACAACCAACTTCAAGAAAACAATATGATAACACAACAAACAAACAAAAACTCTTTCAAGAATTTCACCACCAACTGGAAATTCAACAATAGTAATCTTGCCAACAACAACAATCAATCAAAACTAAGAATCAGTACCACATGCCAAATTTACAATAGAAAATGTGATTTTGCACAGACCTATTAGCATAGAACTAATCTCAAATACAAGGTCACACCCTCAACACAAGCTCTAAACAACTAGCTTCTAAACAATACCCAAGAATGGATCTTGGTTACTGGAGCAACTGCACAGTTGACACCGCACATAAAAAACTTGCAACAACCAACAACCTACACTGGGACAAACCGAGTNACCTCAACACAAGCTCTAAACAACTAGCTTCTAAACAATGCCCAAGAATGGATCTTGGTTACTTAAGCAACTGCACAGTTGACACCGCACATAAAAAACTTGCAACAACCAACAACCTACACTGGGACAAACCGAGTAGTGGTTGGAAATGGGCAAACCACTGCAGTATCACAAGTGGGAAATGGTATTCTCCGCACACGTGATAGTAAGTTAGTTCTCTCTCCTTTATTTCGAGCACCTTATTTATCTCATAACCTCGTTTCCATTCGTAAGCTTACTCATGACAATAACTATTAGGTTATTTTTTGTGCTAAAACTTTTTATATCCAAGATCTAGCAACCAAGAAGATTTTGCTTTTTGGAAAAGCTGATTAAGGGTTATACCCTCTCGCTGCACATCACAACAATAAAATCTCCAGTTTAAGGCATAGTATATTGAGACACCCACATAAAAAAAGTTCTTCACAACATAGCAAAATCACATCCACATATTCATATTACTTCTATTTCTAATTTCTGTAATGATTGTGCCAAAAATAAAAGCCACAGACTTGTGTTTGAAATGATTCATTTTGATAATTAGGGGCCCTTCCTCCCCACATCTATAAGAGGCTAAAATTACTACATTACTTTAATATATATGTTTTCTTGCTTTTGGTGGTGTTTTCCCTTGAAAAATAAATCTGAAACAACTCAGCAACTCATTTACTTACATAAAATGCTTCAAACCCATTTTCAATTAAACATTTTATTTCTATGAACGGATCAAGGGAGGGGAGGGGATGGGGGAGGGGATGTACCTCTCACATATTAAACACTTATTTAAAACAAAATAGAATTCAACATCAGTATAGTTGTGCTTACACACCTAAACAAAAAGATATAGTTGAAAGGAAAAATAGACACATTGTAGAAACTGCACACACTTTACTAAATACTGTCAATTCTTTCATTTCATGTTTGGATGGATTCCATCCAAATAGCTAATCTTTTTAATAGACTCCCCTCTACCACCACCAACAACTCATCTCCCATTCAACTTATCTACAACTCATCAACTGAATACCATAACCTTTGTACATTTGGTTGTTTATGTTATCTGTGGCAACCACAGAAGGTTCACCATATATTTTCTTCAAAATTCTCACCATGTGTATTTTTGGGCTATAGCTCTTATCATAAAGGATAAAAATGCTATGATATTCTGGATAACAAGCTTTTTTATTTCTTGGCATGTCATCTTTAATGAACAAGTTTTTTCTTACCTACAAACCTCAACAATAACCTCCACCTCTTCTCCTCATATTCCAACTCACACCATTCGATNATAAGCTTACTCATGACAATAACTATTAGGTTATTTTTTGTGCTAAAATTTTTTTTATCCAAGATCTAGCAACCAAGAAGATTTTGCTTTTTGGAAAAGCTGATTAAGGGTTATACCCTCTCGCTGCACATCACAACAATAAAATCTCCAGTTTAAGGCATAGTATATTGAGACACCCACATAAAAAAAGTTCTTCACAACATAGCAAAATCACATCCACATATTCATATTACATCTATTTCTAATTTCTGTAATGATTGTGTCAAAAATAAAAGCCACAGACTTGTGTTTGAAATGATTCATTCTGATAATTAGGGGCCATGCCTCCCCACATCTATAAGAGGCTACAATTACTACATTACTTTAATATATATGTTTTCTTGCTTTTGGTGGTGTTTTCCCTTGAAAAATAAATCTGAAACAACTCAGCAACTCATTTACTTACATAAAATGCTTCAAACCCATTTTCAAGTAAACATTGTATTTCTAAGAACGGATCGAGGGAAGGGAGGGGATGGGGGAGGGGATGTACCTCTCACATATTAAACACTTATTTAAAACAAAATAGAATTCAACATCAGTATAGTTGTGCTTACACACCTAAACAAAAAGATATAGTTGAAAGGAAAAATAGACACATTGTAGAAACTGCACACACTTTACTAAATACTGTCAATTCTTTCATTTCATTTTTGGATGGATGCCATCCAAATCGCTAATCATCTTTTTAATAGACTCCCTTCTACCACCACCACCAACTTATCTCCCATTCAACTTATCTACAACTCATCAACTGAATACCATAACCTTTGTACATTTGGTTGTTTATGTTATCTGTGGCAACCACAGAAGGTTCACCATATATTTTCTTCAAAATTCTCACCATGTGTATTTTTGGGCTATAGCTCTTATCATAAAGGATACAAATGCTATGATATTCTGGATAACAAACTTTTTTATTTCTCGGCATGTCATCTTTAATGAACCAGTTTTTTTCTTACCTACAAACCTCAACAATAACCTCCACCTCTTCTCCTCATATTCCAACTCACACCATTCGATCTCTTCTTATACCTACATCCACTCTACACAATACCTCTTCAGCCCATCCTACCATTCCCTCTACAACTATTCCTTCCTCTCTCGATTCAACTCCCATACAATCTTCTTATGGCAACAACATTAATCCTTCTCCTCTCATAACTTCGTCTTCAGCTCCCTCCATTTCTTCTACTTCCTTAACACCTCAACACAAGTAGCATCACATGTTTACCTGACATCAAACAGGCATCTTAAAGCCCAAAAAAATCTTAGAACTCCAACGCATCACTCACAACCATGAGACCCCCACATCATACTCCTAAGCCGTTAAATCTTCCAATTTTCATAAAGCCATGTCTGAAAAATTCATGGCCTTGCAACAACAAGGTACATAGGAGCTTGTGCCTCCCATCTCGCACTAATATATTCTAGGATGTAAATGGAAATATAGAATCAAGTATCATGTCGAGAGGTCTATAGCTCGCTACAAGGCCCATCTTATTACACAAAGTTTTAAGAAATAACAAGAATAGACTATAACGAAACTTTTAGTCTAGTTGTAAAATTTTCCACTATTTGTAAGCTTATTGCTCTTGCCACCACAAAACAATGGGAAATTCAAGAAATTGATGTGTCAAATGCCTTCCTGCATGGAAACTGGAGAGCACAGTCTATATATTTCAACCACTAGAATTTAATAATTCTATAATTTGTAATTACATCTATAAATTAAAACATTCCATTTATGGACTTAAATATGCCCTACGCTAGTGGTATTCCAGATTTTGCAATTTCCATTATACAAAACACTTTGTTCTAAGCACAACTGATCCATCCTTACTCATCTATCACCATGATAACATACACATTTATCTTTCAATTTATGTTGATGAAATTTTAATAACAGGAGACTTGACTTCAACTATTTCCAAAGTCATTCATCCTCTCAGCATGAATTTCAATCTAAAGCAACTTGGCTCTAAATCACATTCCCCCTGTTTACATATTAAAAACAAATTCAATGGGTATTTTTTTATTCAAACTAATTATCTCATCGATCTCTTCATACCAATGGTATGTTAGATGCCAAGCATATATCTACTCCTCTTCCCACCAAATGTTCCTTATTCACTGACTCCACCATACACTTCTTCGACCCTAATCTCTATAGAAAAATATTTGGGTCACTTCAATATCTCACAATTACAAGACCTGACATCACATTTGTTGTTAATCACCTTAGTTAATATATGAACACTCCATACACTTACAACTATCAACAATTGTGCAATTTAAAAAGTACGACCAACTATGGATTACCTATTATACCTGAATCTTTATCCTAACAACTTATGCTAATGTCGAATGGGCGACATATTCAACAAATAGAAAATCCATCCTTGGATTTTGCATCTTCTTAAGACCAAATCTCATATCATGGCATGCAAAAAAATAAATAACAGTTGTTTGCTCCTCTGCAAAAGTTGAATACAGTGTCATCGCCTTTGCTACTACAAAAACAATATGGTTAAGAAGGCTCCGACATGAACTCATCTCTCATACAAGTCCTCCTACCACTCTTCACAGTGACAGTACTTTGGCTATTTCCATAGCACACAGTCATGTTTTCAATGCTCAACTAAGCTTATTGAAGTGAACTATCACTTCCTCAGATACCACATTAGAACTATGAGATTCACTTGCAACATTTATTGACTGCAAATCATATACATACATATTCACCAAACCTCTCTCGATTGCTCAACATCTCAAACATCTCACCAAACTGACAATCTCTTTCTTAGATCAACTATTTGAAGGGGGTAAGGAGGATACTACGATGATAGCTCTCTCATCTTACCTGATCTAGTCCTCAGGTTGGATGCCTCGCCTCAATGATAGTCTGTGATCCTCGAAGCTGCCTGAGCTAAAATAGGGATTCTGTGAATAGAGTTGTTGTATTATTATATATAAAAAAATATTTTTACTTCATTACCCCTTGTTCTTATTTACTATGTTGCCACTCTGCAATGTATATATAAAGGGGTGTTTAGTCTGTAATAATATTTAATAAATAGGATGATTAAACACAATTAAGGTTGTGCTATTTATCTTTCTTCAAGCTATTTTTGTGTTGCTCTTCTCCTTTCTACTCTATTCTCCAAATTACCGATGATGTCGGGGATGATGAAAGGTTGTAATTCTTCCATTGGTCAGATGAACCATCAATGGAGAAATTAGGATTTCAAATGAGATTAAGCTAAATATTTTAGAGGCAAAAATTCTATAATGTCCATGCATGCAAAGTATCTAGGAGCAAAAATTTTAAATTAGATAAAACTTTTTCTAAAATTTAGAAGAGTAAGAGCTAGCTTGCCACATCATTTTGTATCTAATTTCATATCTTAAGCACTTGAGGCAAAAATGTATTTAAGAGACTTGTAAAAAGTTGAATGCGTTTTATAGTCATATGTTAAATTTGCATGAGAATATTTGCATTACTATAAGTTATCATTTCTGAGTTATTTGGGTTGACAGTCTAGGTACTGAACTATTTAATACTGATGGAGTTTGTTCAGTTCAATTATTGTTGATGTTTATTTAATAGGAAATTTACATACATATCACACAATTCTTATGTATTTACATATCTTACATATCTAAAATTTGATATTTATATTTATAACACTTTTTATTACAAACCTATGTATAAAAATGTGTATTTCACTTTTTAAAAGTTAATTATAGTGACATTTTTTTATGTAATATCAAGTATTTAAGTAGTTTATATGTTAACATGGGACTTTAGGCGTTAGATAAGTAAATATGTAAGAATTATGTGGCGTGAGTTGCTCTGTTAACTTTCACCTTCATGACAAGCTCGTATGTTGGTATTTTAATCATCGCATGCAGTTTTGTTACTACGTTACATAGAATATGAAAATAATTTATTTTATGTAAGATAGACAAATTTTTTATCAATAAGTTTCTAAAATCATGATCATGAAGTAAAATTGGAGGTGTTTGCATAATGTTGGTACAAATTAATCATATTGTTAGGTCGATCTGAGATATTTAAAATACTAAGCCTGCGACAGACAATGCATATACAACAAATGCCTCGGATCTTAATAAAATGAGTTTGATGAAATTCATACAATAACTATTTGTAAATTGAGGTCAATAAATGACTTGCTTATATTTAGATACGATTAGAATGCAAAGCATGCGATAAAAATCGGTTAGCAAATGTTTATAATCTTAATTATGAGTTTGCATATGATAATTTAATTTAAGTATTATGTGTGCATTTTTTTATTGCCTTCCATCAACCATTTCATATGATTAGAAGTCAATTTTTTATGCTTTTCATGTAGTTTATGGGGTGAGGGTGTATTTTTAACACAATGCTCTTAGTTAGAGAGAAAGATCTCAACCAATTCCTTCAATACTCTTGCACATTAGCTATAGAGTATGCANACCTACCATTCCCTCTACTACTATTCCTTCCTCTCCCGATTCAACTCCCATACAATCTTCTTTTGACAACAACATTAGTCCTTCCCCTCTCATAACTTTGCCTTCAACTCCCTCCTTTTCTTCTACTTCCTTAACACCTCAACACAAGTAGCATCACATTTTACCTGACATCAAACAGGCATCATAAAGCCCAAACAAATCTTAGAACTCCAACACATCACTCACAACCATGAGACCCCCACATCATACTCCTAAGCCATTAAATCTTCCAATTTTCATAAAGCCATGTCTGAAAAATTCATGGCCTTGCAACAACAAGGTACATAGAAGCTTGTGCCTCCCATCCCGCATTAATATATTCTAGGATGTAAATGGAAATATAGAATCAAGTATCATGTCGAGAGGTCTTTAGCTCGCTACAAGGCCCATCTTATTACACAAGGTTTTAAGAAATAACAAGAATAGACTATAACGAAACTTTTAGTCTAGTTGTAAAATTTTCCACTATTTGTAAGCTTATTGCTCTTGCAACCACAAAACAATGGGAAATTCAAGAAATTGATGTGTCAAATGCCTTCCTGCATGGGAAACTGGAGAGCACAGTCTATATAATTCAACCACTAGAATTTAATAATTCTATAATTTGTAATTACATCTATAAATTAAAACATTCCATTTATGGACTTAAATATGCCCCACGCTAGTGGTATTCCATATTTTGCAATTTCCATCATACAAAACACTTTGTTCTAAGCACAACTGATCCATCCTTACTCATTTATCACCATGATAACATACACATTTATCTTTCAATTTATGTTGATGACATTTTAATGACAGGAGACTCGACTTCAGCTATTTCCAAAATCATTCATCCTCTCAGTATGAATTTCAATCTAAAGCAACTTGGCTCTAAATCACATTTCCTCTGTTTACATATAAAAAAAACATTCAATGGGTATTTTTTTAACCAAACTAATTATCTCATGGATCTCCTCATACCAATGTTATGGTAGATGCCAAGCATGTATCTACTCCTCTTCCCACCAAATGTTCCCCATTCACTGACTACACCATACACTTCTTCGAACCTAATCTCTATAGAAAAATATTTGGGTCACTTCAATATCTCACAATTACAAGACCTGACATCACATTTGTTGTTAATCACCTTAGTTAATATATGAACACTCCATACACTTACAACTATCAACAATTGTGCAATTTAAAAAGTACGACCAACTATGGATTACCTATTATACCTGAATCTTTATCCTAACAGCTTATGCAAATGTCGAATGGGCGACATATTCAACAGATAGAAAATCCATCCTTGGATTTTGCATCTTCTTAGGACCAAATCTCATATCATGGCATGCAAAAAAATAAATAACAGTTGTTTGCTCCTCTGCAAAAGCTGAATACAGTGTCATCGCCTCTGCTACTACAAAAACAATATGGTTAAGAAGACTCCGACATGAACTCATCTCTCATACAAGTCCTCCTACCACTCTTCACAGTGACAGTACTTTGGCCATTTCCATAGCACACAATCATGTTTTCAATGCTCAACTAAGCTTATTGAAGTGAACATCACTTCATCAGATACCACATTAGAACCAGGAGATTCACTTGCAACACTTATTGACTACAAATCATATACATACATATTCACCAAACCTCTCTCGATTGCTCAGCATCTCAAACATCTCACCAAACTGACAATCTCTTTCTTAGGTCATTTATTTGAAGGGGGTAAGGAGGATACTACGATGATAGCTCTCTCATCTTACCTGATCTAGTCCTCAGGTTGGATGCCTCGCCTCAATGATAGTCTGTGATCCTCGAAGCTGCCTGAGCTAAATTAGGGATTCTGTGAATAGAGTTGTTGTATTATTATGTATAAAGAAGTATTTTTACTTCATTACCCCTTGTTCTTATTTACTATGTTGCCACTCTGCAATGTATATATAAAGGGGTGTTTAGTCTGTAATATTATTTAATAAATAGGATGATTAAACACAATTAAGGTTGCACTATTTATCTTTCTTCAAGCTATTTCTGTGTCGCTCTTCTCTTTTCTACTTTATTCTTCAAATTACCGATAATGTCGGGGATGATGAAAGGTTGTAATTCTTCCATTGGTCAGATGAACCATCAATGGAGAAGTTAGGATTTCAAATGAGATTAAGCTAAATATTTTAGAGGCAAAAATTCTATAATGTCCATGCATGCAAAGTATCTAGGAGCAAAAATTTTAAATTAGATAAAACTTTTTCTAAAATTTAGAAGAGTAAGAGCTAGCTTGCCACATCATTTTGTATCTAATTTCATATCTTAAGCACTTGAGGCAAAAATGTATTCAAGAGACTTGTAAAAAGTTGAATGCGTTTTATAGTCATATGTTAAATTTGCATAAGAATATTTGCATTACTATAAGTTATCATTGCTGAGTTATTTGGGTTGACAGTCTAGGTTCTGAACTATTTAATACTGATGGAGTTTGTTCAGTTCAATTATTGTTGATGTTTATTTAATAGGAAATTTACATACATATCACACAATTCTTATGTATTTACATATCTTACATATCTAAAATTTGATATTTATATTTATAACACTTTTTATTACAAACCTATGTATAAAAATGTGTATTTCACTTTTTAAAAGTTAATTATAGTGATATTTGTTATGTAAAATCAAATATTTAAGTAGTTTATATGTTAACAAGGAACTTTAGGCGTTAGATAAGTAAATATGTAAGAATTATGTGGCGTGAGTTGCTCTGTTAACTTTAACCTTCATGACAAGCTCGTATGTTGGTAATTTAAACATTGCATGCGGTTTTGTTACTACGTTACACAGAATATGAAAATAATTTATTTTATGTAAGATAGACAGGCTTTTTATCAATAAGTTTCTAAAATCATGATCATGAAGTAAAATTGGAGGTGTTTGCATAATGCTGGTACAAATTAATCATATTGTTAGGTCGATCTCAGATATTTAAAATACTAAGCCTGCGACAGACAATGCATATACAACAAATGCCTCAGATCTTAATAAAATGAATTTGATGAATTTCATACAAATAACTATTTGTAAATTGAGGTCAATAAATGACTTGCTTATATTTAGATATGATTAGAATGCAAAACATGCGATATTGGTTAGCAAATGTTTATAATCTTAATTATGAGTTTGCATATGATAATTTAATTTAAGTATTATGTGCGCAATTGTAAATTGTGGTGGGGTAATGCCTTCCATCAACCATTTCATATGACTAGAAGTCAACTTTTTATGCTTTTCATGTAGTTTATGGGGTTAGGGTGTATTTTTAACACGATGCTCTTAGTTAGAGAGAAAGATCTCAACCAATTCCTTCAATACTCTTGCACATTAGCTATAGAGTATGCATAATGAATGCCTTGAAACAACATATTGATTGCAAACAATAGGTTGAAAAGAACTTCATTAATCTTGTTCGAATAGCTACTACCAATTCCATCAATAATAAAATATCATAAAAACAAATTTTATTTCAAACAAAAAAGGAAGATCAATGACTCACATGTTATTGAGGAATACAAAAAAAGTTGAATATTTTTGAAGGCTCAAGGGTTTAAACAAATATATGCATATGCTTCCACTTGGGTGCTGTTTGCTTGTCATCAAAGTGAGGGCATGGCATTCATTTTATAGGAATTTTCAACATCCTATTATCTTTAGAGAAGAAAAACAAATGCTGTTTAAAATTATAATGCATTTGAAATTTATTCTTGAGCTCAATTTCAATTTAGTTGAAATTCGTTGGATCTAGCAAAATTATAAATACAATGATTTGTTAAAAGAGTTGCCCGCCATGACTGCCAAAGGTCAACCCTCACCATGCATCATAGTACGCACTACACACCCACACTCTCCTCCCCCTCACCCAAATTGCTAGTGTTGTCGCTACTACTATCTTTACTACAGGAGAAGCTGATTTTTGCGTCCTCTATTTGCGTTGGACTTTTTCCGACTCAAATTTTAGCGTATGATTTCTAGTTGAAAACAACAAAAGCTTTTTTGCAGTAGCGACAGAAATTGCGTTAAAAAAACTGACGCAAACATTTCTTGTTAGCGGCGAACCAAATTAGACACAAATACGATGGAAAGTTTGATACAAATGACCTTAAATACACATCGAGCACTACTCAATTTCATTGTTTCTTTCGCGCTTTCGTCTTCGCCCCTTCTGCTCGAAACCATCGCTCTCCCCTCTCCCATTACCATTTTTCTTTGCCCCCCTCGGTTTCAATCGAAACCATTGCTCAACACTCGATTCTTCACGATACAGTCGTCATTAGAGTTAGCTGGGAAGGCAACTTACAGCGACCCCCAAACTCCCGCATTTCTTATCCTTCCGCGCTCCAATTGGAAAACATTGAGGAAGGTAGTGTTATTTTCTCCAATCTTTTTCATTTTGATATTGGAAACGTGAAATGAGACTTTTGGCGTAGGTAATGTGGCGTGCATGTATAAATTGATGTTTAGGTGTTATGTTTTGTAAATACATAAGAATTTAGTGATATCTATGTTAGTTTTGGCATAGATTATGCGGTATTTACATAAAGAGTTTAGTGGTATCTATGTAATGCATTAAAGCTTAGGTATATGCTATGTATATATTTCAGTAGTTTGTATGCAATGTATTCTTTGCATTGAGTGGTGTATATGAGAATCTAATTGGATGGGGATGTTATTAGTAGATTTCAAGTTGGTTGGTTGAAGTAGTGGAGTAATGCAATTGGTCTATTGTTCAAAGTGATGTTGACAAAGATGAGGATGTATTAGTAGAATTTCAGTTTGTTTGTTGAAGTAGTGTAGTAATGCATCAATTAGTTCTATTGTCCAGCGTGACAGTCATATGGATGGTTATGTTATTTGTATAATTCACGTTGACCGGTTGAAGCGGAGGAATGCATCGGGTCTATTGTTCAAAGTGATGTCGATATAGATGGGGATGTTATAACTTGTAGAATTCGCGTTGACTAGTTGAAGTGGAGGAATACATTGGGGTATTGTTCAAAGTGACAGTGATATATAGATGAAGATTTTATTAGTAGAATTCAAGTTGGATGATTGAAGTGGAGGAATGAACTAGGTTGTCGTAGATCGAGTGGGCCTTGCACCTAGATATAAAATGATAAATTGATATATAAGTGATAAGGTTTTCGTAAATTGAGTGGTGGACAAAATTAGATAGAGATGTCAACCAACTGATGAGCCCTAGGAGATCCCAAGATTTGCTTGACAAGTAATGCCGACAGTATATATTGATAAGTATTGACAAATTTTTATTTTTTTAGTAGTTATCCTAATATGTAAAACTACATGTCTGTTGCAGCAGATGGATATCCATAATTTGAGAGCTTGAATGTATAATAGATTATATCCAGGAAAGTTGGGTGGTAGTCCATTCAAAATATTTAGACACACAATATTTAACTGATAGAGATTCGACCAACTGCATTTTACATATTGTTGAACTGTAACGAAGGCCAACAATTTATACAGTAAGATTCACGGTCCCCAAACTCAATACATACTATCATTTATTATTGAGAATGTTATTTATATATTGACTAATTCAAAAATACAAAAAATAATATTGTAAGTATATTATTTATCGACATCTTGGACATGGAAGATGAGTCTCTGATAAGCAGAAAGGTCGAAGTAGAATTTCTAACATTGTTCAAATTAAACATTTGTATAATAAACACTTCTAATCACGTGTATGTAGTATGATCATCACATTTAAGGTTATACTAATAATACCTATCTATTTGTTATAAGGTCACAATACCTTTAACGGAATCATGGATCATAGATTATTAAATCTTTCCTATGGGTCTAATCGTAGTGTGATTTCATGGCAGATATTTGATGTAAACGATTATACATTCCATACAAGTTCTTAGCGTGAAGGAAAGAAGATATATAATCGTGATGTTGCTATTAAAGGAAATACACAAAAAGACAATGAGATTTGCTTTTACGATGTACTTGAAGATGTCATTCAATTGCAATATCAAAATAATTCGAGCTACATTGTATACTTTTCAAATATCATCGGTTCGATCCTGTTCCGGATCGAGGAACCAAAACACTCACGCCTTATGATATCACTGAGGTCAAATTGAATAGACGATATGCAAAGTTTGATTCTTTTATTATGGCAAGCCAACCTACACATGTATATTACCTTCAATACTCTGGTAGAGTAATGTATAAATCTGATTGGGTTATGCTTATGAAGAATAAAAGTAAAAAAAAAAAATTATTTAGCTACCTAGCTCTATAAAACCAATTCACCAAGAAGAAAGTATGTCATATTTTCATATTTAAGGCAGCACAAATGATGACATGTTTGCGTTAGAGGATGCCACAAGGATTTTTGAAGAAGTTTCTCATGGGTTGGATGAGGATGATGGAGAGAGTGAAGAAAAAATTTTTGCTTCATCTTCGATGGTGAGTTCTTCTGGTGAAACTTAATAACATAGGAACACAAATTTTAGAGTAGTTGTTACTACTACTAATTTTGTCTTTTACTTTTATTGTTTTGAGGCGTAGCTCTTTACTCTAGTTTTTCTTATTTTTTGACATATCTGCTTTATGAATTTTGCCTTTATTTTTTCTGCCAGTACTAATCCTTTTAATGTCATTCCTTTATTTGCAGATGACCACAGGTGGTTCAATTGGTCAACCAACTCATAGACCCCGTGTTTTGGGGCCCTTGAACCACCTACCCTTGTAGGGAGAGGAGGTCTTCTAATCCTACGGATGCTTCCACTACCACTGCACCTCCTTTAGCCCCACCTCTCCTGCCTACTGCTGCTATGCCTCCTGTGGCACCTCCTCACAATTGGCTACTGCTACACCTCTTATGGCACCTCCTCCCACCCTCATTGTTGCCAACCCTTCTGTGGCACATCTCCCGCACCTGATGATGCACTGTCTCCTGTGACACCAGTTGCTTCCGCACTTACTCTCCCACCCACTGTTGGCACAGCTCTTGAGCTTGGCTTGTCGACCCCTGCGCCCCACTTACTGCCAAAGAAGGACTAGTAAGTTATTTTTAATAATGTATTATGTTTATTCTTCATGCTATATATTTCTTGGTAACTAATTTATTTGTTAAGCAGATTCAATCCCCACAACCTGGCTGTCATCTGCATCACAGAGATTATCAAGAGCAGGTACGATGAGCCCTATATGTCATGGAAGTAGATACCTGTAGCCACTTGGGACATGTGGTTTAGGGAGTTTGAAGTACGATCATGTAATTTGAATTATATTTTATCTTCTTTTATTATTATTTATACTAACTCATGAATTTTTTTTTTTATGTTGCAGAGGTCATTTTCCTGGCTCGCAAAGTACCACGCAGATCTGCCAAATCTTTGAGATTCGGGTCAGGCATTGCCTTGCCAACATTTTCATGACAGCCAACTGGAGGAGCAAGTGGCATGCTTGGATTAGTAAGGGGCTTTCGGGTCATTTGAACATAGCTTGGGCCTCTCCTAATTATGAGGGATGGAGGTAGACAAACTACGCGACCCCGACAACGAAAGGAGCCAGGGGAGCAGCACTTCATATTAGTGGATCAGACTCTTATACAAAGCACTGCAAAAGATTAGTAAGATTTTCTTATATATTTAACTTTAATTCAATTTTTAGAGTGATTGTTTTAATGCTGACCGCTTTTATATGCTACAAAGGTCAATGAGTTGAGCTTTTTCCCTCAGTTGCGGAGCTACATGTTCGGACTAATCGGCACTTGCGGACTGCGCAGTGGGTCTCGGAGCATTCCTGATGGGTTGCTGTAAGTAAAAAAATCTTAAATCAAAATTTTAATTTGACTTTAATTGTTGAAAATGTCAATTAAACACTATTTTTCATCATGTATGAGGAGTTCGAGCAGTTCCAAGAGAGACACTTGGCCACTCATGCCCAGATTGATGCCAACAACAGTAGTAGTCAGTCTACCACTACAGATTCGGAGTACGAGCCTTGGTGTCGACAATAGGGGGAAGAAAAGGAGGTTAATGACATTGGAGCGAAGAGCATAGGCTTCGAGACTGAGCTCTCCCGTGGTCTCGATCTTAGTTTCTCAAGCTCCTCACAACCAGAACAGGATACTCTTTTCAGAAGGATGGCTGCAATGAACGTGGAGAATCGTCAGTTGTGCTAGCAGATGCTACAAGACCAAAATAGAGTCGAGGATTTTATAGCGCACTTGGCAGAGGCCTTAGCAGATAACCGGGGCAAGCAACTGATAACATCCGTGCAGGAGGAGGAGGAGGAGAATGATGGAGATGATGAATAGTTTTTTTTTTGTCTTCTTTTATTTTTAAGTATTATGTCAAACATTTTTTCTAGAATTTTTTGGATTAACATTATTACTCTTATTTGAGACGATTTGTGACAGTATCTTCCTTTTATTAATGATATTGCTCAGAGATTAGATATGCGATATGACTATGCTTAATATGATATGTGATGTGGAATGTGTTTTTATATATGTTGTGAAAATGCAATGATATTCTTTTTTTTTTTTTTTTTTTT